>JAVJIF010018023.1:0-72771 GCA_038442645.1 Agave tequilana | reverse complement strand
TGCAAGCTACTATTAATCTATCAAAACCGGTCTCTACAAGCATGAAGTAAAGCTTGAATTGCTAGTTAGCTTGTTAGTGAGTTAGGAGTTAAAACCCATCATCATGAGCCATCAATGGCTCTTGCAAGAGCCATGTAGAGGCTATTAGATTCATGTGGATTATCAAGTAAGTGTTAGATAATTAGTGGTTAATAGTTAGATTGCTATGAGAGAAAACTAGCTAAGAATCATGTTAGAGGTTACAGAAAAAATCGTGGAAGGAAAAGAGGAAAGTTTCATAAATTGTCACTCTCTATTATAACAACTCTCTTTCTCTCCAGAATCAAACTCAGCCTACTACATGATCTAAAAAGAAAAGGAAAATACAAAAGAAGAAGAAAATGTACACTAAGCTACACTAAAGAAGTGAAACCCTAGTCTACTGCTCTTTCTTTTTCTGCTAGCCTTGATGGTCTATCTATAGGTAAGAAACTCTAGTCCCAACGAATCACAACCGTAGATGAAATCGTGAGGCCAACGGCCTAGACACTGCCACGTTTCCATGGTGTTTGACGCGAAAATGCGACAAAAGAGTGGTCGTTGGGCCTGCGTCAGAAGCAATAGTCTGGCGATGTCCAGGTGTCCTTTTAGAAGCTTGTATTCTCTGGATATCCCTATCTGAAAGTCAGCAGACTGGGCTTTATTCTTTTGACTTCAAAAGGGCTTAATTAATTCTAAATAAATGGATTCTTTAGGCTTCTTCTCCACTTAAGCCATGGACCTAATTTCGCATATAATAGACAAGAGACCATAAAAAGCATAATTTTATTGAAAATAAATATGGAATTTAATATGAAATATGCAAAATTAATGACTAATTACCATCCCGTTTAGGGGTGCACAAACGTGATCTTCGAGTGGGAGCACATCCCATCAACGGAAGATCATGATCAGCCTCTGAGTGGGGGAAATCCCATCATCATGGCATCATGGATGGATGGTCGCGAGGTTACACATTAACACTTCAACGCGGTAGCACATCCCGCCTGGGAGTGCACAGACATGATCCTTTGAGTGGGGGCATATACCATCAGTGGAAGATCACGAATTAGCCTCCAAGTGGGCGAATTTCATCATCAGGGTGTCATGGATGGATGATCGCCGAAACCGCCTCCGAGTGGGGCACATCCCATCATCAGGGAGTTGTCATGGCTCCCTCCGAGAGGGGGAAAATCCCATCATCAGGGCATATACTGGATGGTTGTATCTGCAAAATGTAAATCATGAAACAATTTTTTATTCTCAAAATGCAATACAATGAGGAGATTCAGAACAATGTACACCATTTTTATGGAAGTCTGGCAGCTTAGTCGATCATCCTATACTGAGCCGCATTCTGTTTCTGGGAAGACAGGGTGTTCGACCTCCAAGAAATCGCCTTGAGAGTGAGGACTTACTCTTGAGGAAGTTTTACTGGATGAGCTCTTTTAAGTATCTTCGAAAGGCCCAGTGGATGGTTTGATGCTCTTACAGTCGTGGTATGAGTTGTACTCCTTTGACCCGAGCAGCGACGGATTGGGCTGGATCAGCTTTGGGCGTCTGACCCATGGTTAATCTTTGAAGGTGTGAAGACTTCATCGATTGGGAACTTCAATAGAGTGAAACATTTTGCATACCTGTAGCTCTGGATTAGGCTTGACAGGATTAGACTTGACGGGATTATAAAGAGCGCCTACTTCTTTTTAGGAGGCTGCCCCTATAGCGGTGAGGAGCATGTCAAGAGTTTCATGAGCGGAGTTTGATTTCGCTCTGTCCTCGCTACGCTTTGCTGGGGGGTTGGAGAAAGCCTTCATTGCCTTTTCCAGTTGAATATATGGTTGTACCCGGGAGAGAGTCTCACTCATCTTGACGACATTGTGCTTTAGGAGATACTTGTATAAAGGGTGAGTGATCTGCAGCCCATTGATTTATGCGAGCACATATACTTTCTCACCGTAATTAAAGTCCTTGGTGAGCTAGTTCTGAAAGAAATTGATGTAAGATTTGAGGCTGTCTCCTGCCTTATTTTGATGGGAGGAAGTGATGGCTACTCCTCATGGCGCCTTGATGAGTAGCATATTGCGTGAGGAAGGTGTCGGTGATCTCTGAGAAGTTTGGAGAGAGCGAGCGTGGGCAGTGAGTGGAATCACTCTGATGTTGTACCCCTTAGACTAGAAGGGAAAGTGAGGCACATTACCGGGTCAAAGTAGAGGTCTTGAAAATGGCGGACGTGTTGGATTATATCGTTCACTCTAGTGTAGCTATCAAAGGTGGCAATCGAGAACTTTTTTAGAAGCTCACACTCTTGGATATCCTTGGAAAGCGGGGAGTTATGGAGGCGGATTGTTGGAATCAAGTGCTGAGGGGCTAGGCCTCCACGATTCACTTCTGAATTAGCTTCTCGAGGATGTGGAGATCTAGGGACCGATGTTCTCGGCGTCACCCTTTGCCCGAGTGGATTTGTTCTGAAGGGCGACGACTTGAGCCTGGAGCTGTTTATTGAGTAGCTTTAACTTTTCTTGCTCGCTAAAGATGTTCTCGCAGTCTAGAATTATCTACTCCCGCTCGTGATCTGACTTTTGTTGTTATTCCTTTATCTGCTCTTTCATCTCTCGGAGCTTCTGAAACAACTTGTTCTTCTTACTGTGTGGAGGCTGAGTGCCGACAGATGGCTCCTGTGAAGTGGTAGAGTTGGTGCCCTCCGCGAATGATTGATTGTTGATTCGCTTGGAGACGGCGTCGTCCGGCAGTCACCTTTGCATTTTCCTTGGAAGTTGTGCCACTGGTAACGTTCTTGTATGGGGCCATCATTGATCAAGAATAGGCTATTTGAGGAAGGTTGAAGGGGGATAGACCTTAAGTGTGAGGGCTCAGATCTCAATGAAAGCACCAAAAATATATAGGTAAACTCCTAAAATAAATTTATCTACACTTTAAATTGTAACCTGCATATAAGAGAGATTAGAAAAACAATCATAAAGACTCAGATTTTACGTGAAAACGTAATTTGGGAAAACCCACGGGGAGGAGAGGGAGAATTCACTATTTTCAGAGGACTACAGTATATTTGCAGAAGTAAAACTCTATTTCTTTAACAAAAATGGCTGGATGATTACTATTTTCCCTCGGCTATTTCTATTGTTTTTTGGTCTGCTCTTATATTGTATCTTCTATTATCATATATACCGGGGATCTTCTTGACAGTGCGAGTCATGCGGGATCAATAACTGCATGATCTGCATGTTGTCATTCTTCTGTAACAACAGAGATTCTGCCCTTGATTGTGTGAGCAATATCTATTGCTTTCTGTAACTACTTGCATTGAAGTAGGAATCATAGACCATGTGTGAAACATGAGATAATCCAGCGGTGTAACGAACTCCATGAATGTAAGAGGAAGTCAATGAAGTTGGTCTCGGCTGCAACATTAATTGCAAAAAATTCTAACTGACTCGCAAAATCTTGAACTGCAGTATTGCATTTAATGTTTCACAATTAAACACTTTTTCTCTTTAACGGGAAAATTGAAGAGAGATTATTACTCACCCCTTTAAATGTTGCACCTCTTCTTCACTTTGAAGTTCAGAAAAAACAGAGAGCAAAATTATTACATATACAAAAATAATGATCTTTAGTTGTCTAATTCCTGATCTTTAAGAGAAGAATTATTGATCCACCCACCTTCTTCAAAATTTCAACAACCTCTTATCTCTAAGAAGTGCCAAGCTTTCAGTTCTTCATCAAGATAATCTCAACACTTTATTCAATTCTTTATTTTGAGAATCTTGGGTTTAATTACTTCATTTAACTTTAATTCCCTAATTTATTTGTGTCTGTTTATTGAAGATAATTTATTTATACTTCTTGATTATATAGAACCTCACTTGTATTATTATTTGACTATTGTGCTAACTTGGTTCTCACTATTATTTTAGAGAATAAATTATCTTGTGAAAAATTGTGTTCCCTCGGTAAAGAGAGAGAGAAGTCAAAAGTCCAAGCTCGGAGAGAGTTTTGGCGGTTATAAATCTCTTCGGGGAGAAGAGTGAAGTCCAAGGCTCGAGGATAGTCTTGGCAGTGTAATCCTTCAAGGAGAAGATAATCGTGAATTTGAAATTCTAGAGATGAGGCATCTAGGTAGACGATGTAGGGAGATTTCCCAAAATACATTAAAATTATTGTGTCCCTCTTGCTATTGCTCTCTATTGTGTTTATTATTACTTCTGTAGAACAATTTTTGTTACTTAAATTGCTTACTAATTTTGGTTGAATTTTTAATTAATTTTCTATTTGATCCTGTCACTATATCCTACAGCAAACTGCATACATTATACCTGTCATGTTTGACAGTTAAACATATTTTAGCATTATGATCCTGCCATCACATCCTGTAAAAATTTTCCTAGTTCCTACCAGTAGTTATACTGATCCTACCAGTGATCCTGCCACTAGTTTTAAGGATCCTAAAATTTATTTATTTGCATTATTTACTATAAATTTTACCTAGACCTTATTCACCCCTATAGGGTCCAACATATAGTTGGGTACATTTGACATGCACTGAATTCAATATGTCTACAACATACCTACTACTACCAAGGATTTGAAGGTGAGAAATATATTTGAATCAAAAGTTAAATTGCTACAAGCAATTATCGAGTGGTCCATTAAGTGTGGAGTGTCATTCGCACCTGTGTGAAGACCAACATACTACACAACACTTTGTGCGCTATTATAAAGGGTGACAATGTTGTTAGAGATGTGTCCCGTGGAGACTGCATACCCCTGTTCCAAGAAGACATGTGGATAATTCAACATTAAATCTTATGTAGGAGAGCATATATGTAGCCGACATTCACTCAGATCCAATCACCATAAAGCAATCACATTTTTTTATGCAATGTGATTCTGCTGATAGTGAGAAAAATGCTTGATATGTGTCCTGGTTATATTATAGAGTACATTGAAGCTAAATATCATAACAATATAACGTACAACAAGACGTGAAATGCTAAAATGAAAGCACCGATATTTGGAGATTGAGAATAGTCATATAAAACACTATTAGTATCTGGATGCAATGAAAGTAAGCAATCCGGGTATCGTAACTATTGCCTATTATGATCCTTATGTGTACAGAATGATCTGGTTTAGTCATATTTTGGGCTTTTGGACCTTCCATCGGAGATTTTCAATATTCCTGGTCATTTCTTAGCATTAACGATACATATTGTATAAAAAATACAGAGGTTGTTTGCTTATTGTCACGGGAGTGGATGTAAATTGTGAACTGTACCCATTGGCGTTTACAGTTGTAGGAAAAGAAACAGTAGTCTTGGCAATGGTTCACCTCATGTACTTAACATTTAATCCCCAATATGCATTAGGACAAAAGAATCACTTCTATCTCTGATCCGATGAAAGGGATACCAAATGCATTTATAACCTGTTGGCCTTTCATAAAGTTATTGTTATTATTTGAGATATATTAGAGCTAACTTTAAGAAGTATTTTAAAGACAAAATCCTGTATATTTTTACTGTAAGAAGTCGATTGTGCATCAGATCTAGAAGTGTACATGGCCAAAAGAGCAGAACTAAAAACTGTGTGTGGAGATGCAAATATTTGGATTAAGACTAGTTTGAAAGATCAAGAACACTAATGGGCATTATCAAGGAACAGATGATATCTATTACAAATGTCTCAGAGAGCTTCAATGATGTGTTGAAAGGAGCTCGAGCTTTACTAATACAAGCACTAATTGCAAGAATATTTTCATCTTAATTAAATTCTTTCAGACATGATAGGAAAATGCAAAGAGATGGTACAAACCGTTGACAACGAATAATGAGAACCTTTTGAGATATCACAACAAGATGGCGCATCTTCATTCAATATAATTATTCAGTCGAATGGAATGGGAGATGTCAAATTGGAAAGGATATAATTGCACTATTAACTTCACAGAAGACGCCTGCTTGTTCTTACAATTTACCTCAGCTTCAAAAATTGCCCTGTGCACGTGTTATTACAACATGTGCTGAGAGAGAGATTGTGCCAACATAACTACTTACTCTTTATGTGCATCATGTTATACTATGGAGAACTACCATAAGACTTATGCTTGACTGTTTCATCTTGTTCTTGATTAACGGTATTGGCCAGAGTATAGTGGGCCTCCCATCTTACCACCTGAAGTTAGAAGGTCACTAGGTCGCCCACATTTTGTTCGTATGCGTGGTACTATAGATGAAAGCGTGAAGGCCCTAAACGCAATAGATATAGCAATTGCATACAACTGGGTCATAACAAGGCTACATGTCCCAACCACTGACACCATCATCTTTCATTGAGTAAGTATGTGTATGGTTATTTACGTAATACATTAGTACGTAAATAAATTGTTAGAGTTTAAAGTAATAATAGTTAAATTTGATTATGCTTGCAAAAATATGTGCAGGCGAGGCACCTATGGACCTGGGCCAGTCAGTTCTGATGTTCTATGCTTACAAAATATGCATCGATCCACTCAGATCAACTCGAGCCGGGTATGTCGTTATGAATATTAATTTGAATATTAGAATTGTGCATTTTTTGAAGTTAATTAATTATAGTTTATGTACAAAACTGCAGGATCTTGGAGTCGTCGAGATATTGGATCACTCACAGTCACGTCAACAGTGGGTTCTGGTAGAAGACTATATTATTGAGTACGTTAGATGGACAAATTTTTTATTTATTCTTAGTTGAGATGGGTTAGACCGGATTGAGCCTTGTTGAAGGCTTTGATAGACAGATGGAGATCCGAGACATACACGTTTCATCTCCGAGTGGGGAGATAACATTACATTGCATGATGTGATGATGTTTCTCGGGCTATGTGATTGGTAGTCAAAAATGCATTTTTATCATCATATTTACCATCACATTTTCATATTTATTCATTTAATTCTGCACAATTATTAATATTTTGTTATTTATTGTGTGCAGGCCTCGAATTATTATTTTAATAATAAATAAAGCTTAATGAAGCCCAAAAGCCCACATTTGAAGCCCAGGTGTAAAAGTGCAAATATCAGATTGTCAAAGTGCAAATATACAAGGGCTAAAGTTGCAATTATTAAAGTTGAGGGAAGGATAGAATTCTACCCAACCCTAAACTCTTGCAGGATGAGCATAAAAGCCAAAGATGAGAAGGAAATTCGTTTAAAAGAGATTGGGAGAATTCAAAATCTAGGTAACTTGATTATCAAGTTACATCGAAATCCCAATATGAAGAGCCAGGATCATACTTCCAGAAGCTGGCGCCCACATGGACGGACCAGACGAAGCCACGCGCCAAAGCGCGTGGCCAGAAGCCACAAAAGTGCCGCGGAACCGCGGCCAAACCGCGGCAATCTAGTTGATCCAGAATCCCAGATTTCGTGGGCAAGTTCATCCAGGACTCCTCTGCCTTCTGCACCTATAAATATCCCCTGCAGTGCAACGTACAGAGTCGTCCAGAGGCGAGCCAAGGGCCAAAAGCTAGGGTTTAGGTTTTAGGTTAGATTTTATTTGTAAATTTTGTAACTGAGAGTGGAGATGCTTTCATGGAGGAAGGAATCATACTTGTACTGAGGTGACATCGGTGTAAGTTTTATTTTTCCCCCATTGTTATAAAAATCTGCTCGAGGTTGGTTTGTTTTTATTCTTGTTTCATTGTTTCTTTATTCTCGCTTTATCTTTGTTTTTCTAATCTTGTTCTATGTCATTGTTTCTCTCTGATGACTTGTAATCCGTGAGATCCGATTGCTTCGAGACTGCCTAGCCAACGAAGATCCCTTGATGGCTTATGGCGACGAACATCCTATACGCCATACTTGCAAATCTTCTGAGAAAAAGTAAGTCGTCGCAAAAGGATCGAAGGCAAGCAGACTAAAGAGATAAGTTTTCTTTCTTTTCTGTTCTTTCTTTTTTGTAGATTAAATCCACATCATCTCCATATTCTTTTCTACCATCCATTGTAAATACCACTTTTCATTGTAAATACCATCGTGACTAACAAAATAACTAAAAAAGATAAATTTTTAGAGAAACTTGCTTAACGCTTCCATCGCAGTCCCTCCTTGAGGATCACGACCCGCATAGCCCTGCTACCGCGGATTAGAACTGAGAACCTCACACTATTATTCCAAAATCTAATATCCTTATTTTTGTGTGCAGGAAAATTCAGTCAACAAATTGGCGCCGTTGCCGGGGAGGGACGGTAAGTTTATCTCTAAAACAAAATTTTAATTTTTAACTAATTCTTTATTCTTTTCTGTTTGCAGGTTTGGAGAACAGGAAACAGAAACATAGCAGCAGCAGTGGACATATTGCTATTCTGTGCCTCTGCCCTCGAAGGCAGAGCACCAGAACCCACTGTTTTGCCGCGGATTCGCGGGCCAGAGCCGCGGAAACGCGGCAACAGTGGTGAATTACTGATCAAATTTTTGCAGGGTGCTTCAAGTTAAAAATTCTGCTTTCTGCTCTGTTCTGATTTGTTCTGTGATATACCTGTAAATTGCTAATAATTCAACAGTAAATTATTGGTTGTTAAAAATAAAATTTGATTAGACGTTTGCATATTAGGCACGTGTCTTTTCAATTATTTTTATTTACTGTTGAAGAGTGCTGGAGGAGCAAGGTACGTACGCATTGCATGTAGAATAGGACTCATCTCTTGGTTGATTTTCTGCTTTGAGTGATTCTTATCTATTTATCTTGTACACTTGCACTAATTCATCTTAAGGGCATAACCCATTAACAAGATAAGGTGGGGATTTCATCACCCTTCCTTAGCCCAAAAATCATATCCCAAGCACTCACTACCCAAGCCTAACTAAAAAAGAGTAGACGTTGGCCCTAGGGACATCTCGGACTCAATTAGGAGATTATCCTAAGGGGGAACGGTGTTGGAAGTTGACTCCTGTCAAATCAGTGTCTAGGAAGGGGATTGAGGGCCGAAAGCCCGAAGTGTGGTGGTTATTTAATTAAGGAACGTCTTTGACGGAAAACCTCCCACCACTCTTGCCTGACCTGGCTGATTAACTTGTGGTCAAAGTCTGCACCCAACCTCCTGTGGACGGTCTAACCAGTTAGGAGTCGTCTAGGTCATAGGTCTACCCTAACTTAGGTTAGAATTTTTCTTGTTTTGTATTTGTTTGTTGTGTTTGTGTTGGTGTGATATGGCATATAAGAATAATTCCAATTTTAATCCATATTACACCCCTAACTATTATTCGGATATTACCAACCCGGCATACCCTAACTTTGACCAATCTAGTGTGCCGGAATGGTCTTATCCGAATGAGTATAACCCACACCCCCCATCTTATGACTATAATTTCCATAATAATTTCAACTCGTCACAGAGTTCATGGGGTTTCGAGTCCCCCGAGTCTAATTCTCAACCAAATTGTCCTCCATATCCATCTAATCCACATTCTTCCCAAGATTCATACTCAGATCCACCCATTCAGAATAGAAAACCATCTATCGGGGAAATGATGAGTATGCACGAGTCCAAGCAACAACCACCATCAATCTTAGACATGATGATGCGTGAGTCCACCGATTCACAACTTCATCACGATCTCACTTCCTCTTTCCAAATCCAATTCCAAAGAGGCTTGAAACCATGACTCAGGCTAGATTAGCTCGCGAGCATGATTTAGATATGATGGTTCAATCTTTGCGTTCTTACAGTTCGGCAAATTCTGATATCGCTGACCACTCTCTTAGAGCCGACGAACCAAGTTGCTTTGGACAACAAGATTCTATTTCAGTACCATCATGTGAACTTGCCGAAACTTCAAAATCTGATAACTGGCAAGTTTTTCCTTTCATGAATTAGAACTTGAACATGAATATGATCATGATCCCCAACTTGATGATTCAGTTTTATTTCCTGATTCAATAATGACTCCAGTGTCTCCACCTGATTTCACTTTTCCCGAGTCAACATTGGATCCTATTCCAATTCATCATGAAATTGAATCACCCATTTTAGAAGATCATATTAAACTTGACCTAGATTCTCACAATCTCTTTACTTCTGAAACTGATTGTACAATTCTGACGGAAGATGTTGACCTTAATTTTGAAGAATTGTATGGCGATGAGCTAGAATTCCTTAATATTGAAAGTAAAGAGATATCACCCATATTAGGTCACATTTCATTGTGGGAAGAAGATTGTGGACTTGAGTTTCAATTTCTTGACATGGACCCACTTCTTGAACCTAGCCCGACTCCTGAGCCCTTACTTGATTTGAGCATCTTCCTTGAGTCGGTATTCGTTCCCGTACCTATAATGTCCAAGTCAATAATTTCATCTTTTCATACTCCATTTTGGGACAAGGAGGTTGAGACAATTAACTCTGAAATTTATTATGAAATTTGGAAATTTGATGGGGTGGAAATTCTAAAAAATGATTATACATATATTTTAGTGGGTTATGTAAGGAAAGTTTCTGGTGGGTTCCACCAAATTATCTGTTATCTTGATTGGGCCGCATTTCGTGGACCAATTAGACCACCTCCGGAACCACCACCCTAAGGTAACTTCCGCCTTCCCTTGTTCTGTTTCATGCATATATGCATTCATTCATACATTGAGGACAATGCATGAGATAAGTGTGGGGGTGGGCTTTACTAACATACTAACATAAGTAGACACTAACAAAATTTGCTAATAAAAAAAATTTTTAAAAAAAAAATTTAAAAAAAAAATGTTATAAAAAGGAAATATTTTGACTTATTTTTTGAAAGAAATCTAAGTTAGTTTTAAGAATTAGGAAAATCACGATTAGGATTTCTAAAAACTTGGTCAAAATAAATAAATTGTTTAAATTTTTAGGTATAGGAGAGAAATTGAATAAATAATTAGTCTTGATTTTTACCTTAATGAAATATGCATACCAAATGCATATCTAGGATTCTAAGACAAAGACCTTGTGCCTCATAAAAAAAAAAGAAAAAAAAAAGAAAAAAAAATCACCAATTAAGCTGATACATGTGCCTCAAGAAGCAAAGATCAGCCAAAGTAAATGCCTAAAGTAAATAAAATAAAATCCTTAGTTTTGGGGCCTAGTTCACTCGAATTTGAGTCCGCGGGGTGTTTTCTCACCTGGTGCCCTAAAGCCGACCGGTTTGGGAGCCATCGACTTTAAGTTCGTTACATGGGTGGATTAGAAAGCCTAAGAAGACTAAGAAATATAATATATGTATTAACACATCTAATAATCAATTAGTTAGGTATGAGGGCCTCAAGAAGCCTTGATACTTATACGAAAGAAAATTAGATGAGTTATACATGCCAAAAAAAAAATAAATATATTAACACATCTAATAGTCAATTAGTTAGGTATGAGGGCCTCAAGAAGCCTTGATACTTACACGAAAGAAAATTAAATGATGTTATAAAATAATAAAGAGGCATGAGAGTCCAAGTTAAGGAATTCCTAGATTCACAAGGGTGCGTATGACTTTTGGTAACGAAAAAGACTATATTAGAAATTCAATTTTAATCCTTACCTAAAATGAATAACAATTGACTTTATAAAGACTAGGTTTGAAGAATGAATAAAAATGAGGATCCTAAAACTTATAGACTACTTAGTCTCTTCAAATATAATTCAAATATTTTCCTTTTTATGGATTTTGTGGGTGCAATCCGCTGAAAACCCTCACGAGACAACACTCGTCCTCTAGGGTAACCTAGAGGTTTAACGGCTTGTTGCACGTGCTAAGTGCAATCGTGATTCCTACGAAAGTGAGTTAGGTTAGATTAACTTTTTCTTTTTCTTTGTTTTTACTCGAGGACGAGCAAAAAGATAAGTGTGGGGGTGTGATTGGTAGTCAAAAATGCATTTTTATCATCATATTTACCATCACATTTCATATTTATTCATTTAATTCTGCACAATTATTAATATTTTGTTATTTATTGTGTGCAGGCCTCGAATTATTATTTTAATAATAAATAAAGCTTAATGAAGCCCAAAAGCCTACATTTGAAGCCCAGGTGTAAAAGTGCAAATATCAGATTGTCAAAGTGCAAATATACAAGGGCTAAAGTTGCAATTATTAAAGTTGAGGGAAGGATAGAATTCTACCCAACCCTAAACTCTTGCAGGATGAGCATAAAAGCCAAAGATGGAAGGAAATTCGTTTAAAAGAGATTGGGAGAATTCAAAATCTAGGTAACTTGATTATCAAGTTACATCGAAATCCCAATATGAAGAGCCAGGATCATACTTTCAGAAGCTGGCGCCCACATGGACGGACCAGACGAAGCCACGCGCCAAAGCGCGTGGCCAGAAGAACCAAAAGTGCCGCGGAACCGCGGCCAAACCGCGGCAATCTAGTTGATCCAGAATCCCAGATTTCGTGGGCAAGTTCATCCAGGACCTCTGCCTTCTGCACCTATAAATATCCCCTGCAGTGCAACGTACAGAGTCGTCCAGAGGCGAGCCAAGGGCCAAAAGCTAGGGTTTAGGTTTTAGGTTAGATTTTATTTTGTAAATTTTGTAACTGAGAGTGGAGATGCTTTCATGGAGGAAGGAATCATACTTGTACTGAGGTGACATCGGTGTAAGTTTTTATTTTTCTCCCATTGTTAATAAAAATCTGCTCGAGGTTGGTTTGTTTTTATTCTTGTTTCATTGTTTCTTTATTCTCGCTTTATCTTTATTTTTCTAATCTTGTTCTATGTCATTGTTTCTCTCTGATGACTTGTAATCCGTGAGATCCGATTGCTTCGAGACTGCCTAGCCAACGAAGATCCCTTGATGGCTTATGGCGACGAACATCCTATACGCCATACTTGCAAATCTTCTGAGAAAAAGTAAGTCGTCGCAAAAGGATCGAAGGCAAGCAGACTAAAGAGATAAGTTTTCTTTCCTTTTCTGTTCTTTTCTTTTTGTAGATTAAATCCACATCATCTCCATATTCTTTTCTACCATCCATTGTAAATACCACTTTTCATTGTAAATACCATCGTGACTAACAAAATAACTAAAAAAGATAAATTTTTAGAGAAACTTGCTTAACGCTTCCATCGCAGTCCCTCTTGAGGATCACGACCCGCATAGCCCTGCTACCGCGGATTAGAACTGAGAACCTCACACTATTATTTTCAAAATCTAATATCCTTATTTTTGTGTGCAGGAAAATTCAGTCAACACTATGCATAGATGTCCACCTGTCACAAGGACAAATGATAAGGATTGGGTCGTGGAGTGTGAGAGACTGTTCGATATCACACCTCCTCCGATGACTCTAAAGGGTAGAGCATTGAAGCCGACGTGGTTTCGCAAGCAGTTCCTTGTGGATCTATTGACAGATATGCAGGCCCAACAGCATGCATGTGCTTATATCATCCACATGATCGGCACTACGTTGTTCTTGGATTACTCCACTAATATGGTATATCTCAGAAGGTTACCTCTCTTGGAGGACTTTAATGTCTATGGCGCTATGTCTTGGGATAGTATTGTACTCACATTTTTATATAGGGAGCTATACAAAAATTTTACGACGAGGATTTCACAGTCCGTGGACACAATACATTCTTGCAGTTAATCTGAGTAATCTATTTGTTTATACTTATATAATATTGATTATGTATATGTTAGTGATTTAACACGTGCTCATGTTGTTTCATTAATTATGATCTTAGGAGAGACTATTTGTTGGTCGGCCCACCCTCAAATAGATCATTTAGCAGGTGGTCACTTGGATACATGTAAAATTCAGTTTACTCAATTTAAGTAAATGTATCTATAAGAATATATTATTTTATTCTAATCGTATGGTATGGAACATGTGGAATGTCGAGAGGATTTGGGACATGACTTTTCAAAGGGACTTGCAATTCTACAAAAAGGAGCTCGATGTGCAGGACTATTTGGGAGTTATCTGGTAGCCGTATACTATCAAGATATTGCAAATTTTGCCCCTAATTTGTAGAGAAGGCTCTCAGATATGTAGGGTCAGGACTTCAATGATCTGTTTTGAGACTGTGGAGATGCATATTTGAGATTGAATCCTCTATCAGTTTGAGTTTACTTAGCATATCCCTGATGCTGTCGACCTATTGCTCGAATAGACCACGTAAGCAAGCATTAGCATGATTGAAGGCAGTAGCTCAGTGCTTATATTAGCTGATGGGATGATCGAGCCAATCAGCTTCAGAGCTAGAGATATCCCCCATACTACCCTCAGAGTACATGAAATGGTATTGGGAATCACTCGTTAATGATTATTCAACATGTCACTGCGTCGGTCGCTTACCAGCTTGCTGCTGTACATAAGCGGGAGTTGGTACTCTTAACACATTTCTCATAAGAAGTTAAATTTATTATTTGTTGATATCATTTTAATAAAATTTACGATACAGATTGATCGATTGTTGTATGAGGGGACATGATGGATGAGGCTTTGATGGAGGGGATTCAGAGGGTCTTGATACTCCGCAAGGTGTCCACTTTCATCATAGAGCTAGTAGGGCAAGGCCGATTTGCACTCCCATCAGGTGCGCCCAGCCAGCCGGTCATTTATACCTACTTGAGCGACGTCCATCAGACACAGAGTTCGAGTCAATACAGGATGAACCAGGATCTTCTCAGCCCGTTAATAAATGATGCATACGACGTCGAGATGATGATGATGACCTTAGAAATGATGAGCCTAGACCATCTTAACCACTGTGATTGTACGCGTATATTGCATAATTTATTACTACATTCTCACATCTTTTGTGTAATAAACTTTGCAACTAACTTGTCGTAATGTCTAATTTTACAGGTGATAATCAATGGAGAAGGAGAAGATAATCACAAATCTTGTCGAACTAAATCAGATTTTGGAGAATTTAATTTATGAATTAAGAATTGAAACGATATACTAAAGATATTAATGTCAAAACAGAAAAACCAACCGTATTATATGGGATATCAGAAGAATCAAAACAACACGCTCCAGGATCTGGCACTTTGGCCGTCCTTGCCGCGAAAACGCGGACGCGACTCTATTAAATCAGTTGGGGAGTGTTTGCTCCCCCTGTCTACGGACACTTCTCCCCTTCTAGTTTTGCCTATAAATACTGTAAATTTAGACGTGAAGAAGGACACCACTTTAGCAGAGAGTTAGGTTTGGATTTTTGTTCTAGTTTAACTTAGGATTTTTGTTTTTCTTCTTATGTGATTTTTTGTTAATTTGTAAACTTAGATTAGAGAAGAGATTCATGTTAAAAAAAAAGGAGATTGTATTGAGAAGTGAAACCAATGTAATTTTCTTTTCTTTCTTTCATCATTTTTTAATTTAATCAAAAAATTACTTTTCTTCTTATATTTTGCTTTACTTTTTGTGTTTGATTATATATCCAAGTGAATCTAGTAGCATCGGAATCTCCTTGCCTTTGCGAGTGCCACCAATAGCTCATGATGATGAATTCATCCTTTTTAATGTTTATATCATTTCATACTTGCTCCTAGAAGTCTTGATGATGTAATGTGGATGGGGACTGAATCCGATCATATTGGTTATGCGTTGATCACCTCCGAATCAAGGTAAACCTTTGCCAACGATTCAAGATATGATAATCAGCATAAGTGGTATGTGCACTTTTAGATCTTTTCTTTCTTTCTCTTCATTTCTTAGTTTAGAAAATATCTTTAAAAAGACCTACACCACTTCTTCTTTTCATTTCTTTTGATCTTTGACTTTTAGTTAACTTAGTTTTATTTTTTTCTTTTTAAAACTAAGAAAAATATTTTAACTGATTTTAGTTAATTGAAAAGAATACCGAAATGCTTCTATCACTTTTTCTCCTTGTGGATCATGATCTGCATAGCCACTTGGTAGTATTGAGGAACCCTAACACTATCATCTATCAATTTTAACTTTATTTTTCTATTAGGTTTCGCCTCAATCAAATTTTGGCACCGTTGCCGGGGAGAGACAGTAATTTTTTTTTAATTTACTATTGGTTAAAAATTTTCTTCTCTGTTTTTGTATGCCGGACCAAATTCAGGAAAATAACTACTGTAGTAGACATATTGCTACTCTGTGACTCTGCCCAAGAAGACAGAGCACCAGAGTCCTCCTCTTTGCCATAGAAACATGGAAAGGGAGGTGAACTACTCACCTTTGTTTTGCGCAGGGTGAGCGAATTGAAAAAAATACAGATTCTGCGGTATTTAAATTTTATGTTTAATATTTTTTGTGCACTATTTCTAACTCAACAATAACTCATGTTTATAAAAATTAAAAAAATGGTTAGACTTTGCATTTAGGCATTTGTTTAATCCGTTTATATTTTTTTATTACTGCTGAAGAGTGCTGGAGCAAAAATATGTGTGCATAGCATGTAGCATAAGGAAACACATTTTAGGTGACATATTGCTTAGGTGTATTTATTTTGTTATATACTTGCACACACGAGCTAAAACGATCTAAAGGCTAAACCGTTAAACAAAATAAGGTGGGAAAGTCATTACCCTTTCTTCGGCCCAAAACTTCTCCATTGCACTCGCTAACCCAGCCTAATTAAAACTGAGTAGACGCTGCCCTAGAGACATCTCGGACTCAATAGGAGATTGACCTTGGGAGGAAGTTGTTAGAGTTTGACTCAGATCAAATCAGTGTTTAAGGTTGGGGATTAAGAGGCAAGATCCTCGAAAATCAGTAGTTTGGCGTAATTAAGGCATGTTGCTCTACATAAATACCTCCTATTGAGTTTTACCCCTACCTGACCGATTAACCTGTGATCAGGCTACTGCAATATACCTCTCCTGGACAGTCAACCAGTTGAGAGTTATCTAAGTCTAAGGTCTACACTAACATAAGCTTGATTTTGTTTATCTCTGTCTGTTTATTTGTTTGTTTTTGTTTTTATCATTTTTTGTGAAAATGGATTATAACCACAAATTTTCAACTTTAATGTAAATTCATATTTCACCCTGGCCTCTTTCGAATTAGATATCACCAACCCGGCATTGCATAACGTTAACCAACTAAGCATGCCGATTGGTTTTATCCGACTCAATATATGCCCCCGTCCTAGAATTATAATCACGATTGGAAAAATCATCTCTACTTTTCACCGAGTTAGTGGGGATACAACTCCCCTGAGTCATTTTATCAACCACTTTACCAGCATTCATCTTTATATGCTCTTTTTTTTAGAACAACTGAAGAAAAATCTGACCTAAAAAAGAGTACATAAGCCTTGCTTGAGTCCCAATGACAATTCAAAAATATGACAGACTTAATACTCTCATAAAATTTTCAAATCCAAATCCTTACTCTATTTTCTAAGTCCTACCACAACAAGAATAACATATTGACATAGAAAAGAGTATGAAGACTTGACTCAGTCCTAAAATGATTTTACCCAATCTATCTATAGGATAGAAGCATAAATGAGTCATTTAGTCAATATAATGAATGATAGGAATGAGAAAACTCTATCTAACGCATTGTTGACCATTCCTAATTTTCCTAACTATATTGATAAGAACTAAGAATCATAGTGTCTTGGAGACTTTTACCAAGATTCAATTTCATCACACCAACTTGAACTTAATTAATTTTAAATCATTGACAAATTGGCAAGTTTTCGCTTTAAGGAAATTGAACTTGAAAGTGAGTGTGACCCCGATCCCCAACTTTGTAATTCAGTTTCAATTTTTGAATCTATGTTGATTTCGGTATCCTTATCCGCTTTGGGCCCAATTCCTGAGCCAATACTGACTCCTATACCTATAGATTTAGAACATGAACCACTGATTTTGAATAGTCACATTTCATTAATTGGATATGAATGTGAATTTCAATTCTTTGATTTGGACCTAACTTTTGAACCAAAACCGACTCTCGAACCTAAACTTGATTTAAGTCATATTCCCGAGTCAGTATTGGTTCCCATTCTCTTCACTATGAGGCTAAATCATCCACTCCACCGTGTCACATTTCATTGTTGGGTCAAGGTATAGACAATTATGACTCCGAAATGATATTTCAAGATTGATCTTATAACCGGGATGATTTTCATGTTAGGATCTTGCATGATCCTAATCAAATAGGAGATAGTAAAAATATAAATAGAAATGAGGTCAGAAGTGGGTTCCTTGAAACTCCGCATTATTTAGATTGGGCAGTAACGCTTACCCCAATTTGACCACCACTGAAACCACCACCTTAAGGTAACATTTTTCTCCCCTTTCTTATTTTTCATGCATATGTGCGTTCATTCATACATTGAGGACAATGCATGAAATAGCTGTCGTGGAGGGCTCTAACATAGGTTTTCTTCTTTCTTTTTATATATAAAAAAATCTTTTCTTTAAAACTTTTTGAAAAGGGAAAAAAAATATTTTGACTTATTTTTTTGTAAGAAATTAAGTTAATTTTAAGGATAAGAGAATCATAATTATGATTTCTTATACTTGGTCAAAATAAGATTATTTATTTGATTTCTAGGTTTAAGAAGAAAAATTGGAAAAGTAATTTATTCTTAATTTTTTCTTGATGAAATATGCATGCTTTATACACTTACTCACTTAGCGTTCAGAAACGAAGATTTTTATGCATTATAAAAAAATAAAAAGAAAAAATATTATTTATTAAAAATTCTCTGATTAAGCTGGGTATTTGTACCTCATAAAGCATAAGTATTCAGGCCTAAGAGTGGTCCATATAATCAATAAAATATTTAGTTTTGTGGCCTTATTTGCTCGAGTCCTTAAATCTTTGGGGTGTTTCCTCACCAGCTGCCCTAAGACTGTCCGGTTTGAGAGTCACTGACCTATGGCTTGTTAAATTAGTGAATTAGAAAGCCTAAAAAACTAAAGAATATTACTGTCAAAATATGTAAAAAAAAAGGCATAAGAGTTAGAGTTGATGAATCTCGAGTCAAACATTCACAGTCACAAAGGTGCATATGATTTAGAGCAAAATAATAGACCAGTGAGAATTACAGTTTTAATCCTTGTCCTGATTGATAACAAGATTTTAAATAGAGACTAAGTTTAGAAATGAATAGTTTAGTAATCCTATGACTCATAGCTTACTTGGTTTTTCTAAAAATTCTTCAAATATTTTCTCCTTTTTTAAAAAATGCATTTTCAAAATACTAACACATTTTTTGCTTCTATAGATTTTGTGAGTGTATTCACTGAAAGCCATCATGAGACAAAATTCATTCTCTAGGGATAGCTTAGGGGTTTAACAGTTTGTTGCACATGTTAAATGCAACCGTAATTCCTGCGAAAGTAAGTTAGATTAGGTTAGCTATATTTTGCTTTTTATTTGTTTTGCTCGCGGATGAGCAAAAGATAGGCGCGGAAGTGTAACTGTACATATATATTGTATAATCTATTACTATATTCTCACGTCTTTTGTATAATAAACTCTGCAACTAATTTGTCTTAATGTCTGATTTTTTGCAAGTGATAATCAACGGAGAAGGAGAAGATAATCACAAATCTTGTCCAACTAAGTCAGATTTTAGAGGATTTAATTTATGAATTAAGGATTGGAATGTTTATACTAAAAATCCAAACGTCAAAATTGAAACTGGATTATATGAGATATCAGAAGAATCAAAATAACGCGCTCCAGGATCTAGCACTCTGGTCAGATCCTTGTCTCCACAACTCTATTAAATCAGTTGGTGGAGTATTTGCTCCCCCTATCTTCAGACGCTTCTCCCTCTCCAGTTTTGCCTATAATTACTGCAAATTCAGACGCGAAGAAGGGCCCCACTGCAGCAGAGAGCTAGGTTTAGGTTTTTGTTCTAGTTTAACTTAGGATATTTGATTTTCTTCTTATGTAATTTTCTTTCTATTTGTAACCTTAGATTAGAGAAAAGATTCATGTTACAAAAAAGAGAGGATTGTATTGAGAAGTGACACCAATGTAATTTTCTTTCATTTCTTTTACTTTTTTCAATTTAATCAAAACTTTACTTTTCTTCTTATTTTTACTTTACTTTTTGTGTTTGATTATATATCCAAGTGAATCTAGTAGTATCCAAATCGCTTTATCTTTGCGAGCGCCACCGATAGCTTATGATGATGGTCCTCTTTTTTAATATTCGTATCATTTCATACTTACTCTAGAAGTCTTGATGATGTAATGCGGACGGGGACAGAACCCGATCTTATGGGTTATGCGCTGATCGTCTCTGAATCAAGGTAAACCTTCGCCAACGATCTAAGCTACGATGATCAATATAAGAGGTGAGTACACTTTAAAATTTTTTCTTTCTTTCTTTTTATTTCTTAGTTTAGAAAATATCTTTAAAAAGACCAACAACACATCTCCTTTTTATTTCTTTTGATCTTTGACTTTTAATTTACTTAGTTTCATTTTTGTCTTTTAAAAACTAAGAAGAAATGTTTTAACCGATTTTAGTAAACTTAAAAGAATATCGAAACGCTTCTATCGCTTTCCCTCCTTGTAGATCACGATATGCATATCCACTTGTTATAGCGGTAGTATGAGGAACCCTAGCCCTATCTATCTATTAATTCTAAACTTTATTTTCTTGTATAGGTTTCGCCTCAATCAACCTGCTAGGATGTATCAACGGTGTCGAGGAGCTGAGAAGGGGCTCAGACCATCCGAGCAACACACACAACTAGAGTCCCCAGGCTGCTCTGCCCATGGGCGAAGACGAGCAGAGGCCGAGGACACAGTAGTCTTTTACGTGCATTAGCATGTGTTATAAGATATTTTAAGACTTGTATTATTTTGAGATATCTTGATATGAATTGTGATATTTTGACATGATATGAATTTTGAAATGAATTGTAATACGAGTGATGATATTGTGATAGTTGTGATTTAGTGATATTTATAATACGAGTTGTGATACTGTGGTATTATGATATTTGTGATACATACACATATGTATCGTGTGTATGAGTTGGGAATTTTTTTAGCCCGAGTCTACTTTGTTCAGGGTTGCTAATCTCGAACAAAGCAAAAAAAGGTCTTTGTCTGGGGTTGGCAACCTCAGACAAAAAACACTTGGATAAAAAAAAAAATGGTCATTGTCAGGTTGCCGACCCCGGACAAAACAAAAACAAGAAAAGAAGTAAAATATCGTTGTCCGGGATTGACAACCCGGACAAGCAAAAAAAAAAAAAAAAAAAAAAAAAAAAATCTTTGTGTGGAGTTGATAAACCCGGATGAGGAAAAAATTGACCGGTGCCAGTGTAGCGAAGGCAAGCGGGGTGAAATGCCACGCTGTTGAATGTGGCGCCGACGTGACATGTCAGATCGATTTTTTGAAATACTTTCAGAGGAATCGATTTTTAAAAATATTCATTAAAAATTGGAATTTTTTTTGAAAAATTGCCCAAAAATAGAAAAGATTTTGGTATACAATTGTGCATGGTATTTAGAGTGTGGGGGGTCTCACCATAATCAAATCTACCAGACCCGGCGAACCCGGATCAGGTTCTTGCATCCATCGAGCATAAAATTTTGGCCAGCCCCTTCGCTCGCGTTCTCTTTTTTCTCCCAACCCACTAAACTCTATTAGAACTCAACCCCCTCCTCTTTCTCATCAAAATCTCTCTCAAATCTCAATCCCTAAAATAAAATTCCCCGACTCTCTCTCCGACGAAAGGGGGCGAGGGCGGACTACTGCAGTGGAAACCCTAATTCTCGTTCTCTTCCCTTGACCACCCAAAACTAGGGTTTTTTTTCCCTCCGATCTCCTCCAGCAAGCGTCTCTCCTTGACCCAAAATCGTAACTTTCTCGGAGCTTGGAGGGTTTTTAGGGGCCCTGCTTCGCCTCGATCGGAATGGATGCTGCCGCCGGCCGCGGCGTGACCCTTCCCGTGCCTTCCTCCTCCTCTCAGCCCCCGAGGAAGGAATGGCGTGCTGTCTCCGAGCATTCCTCCTTCCGAAACGGCGGAAACGAGGTACAGTTGAAAATTTTCTCTTTATAATCCCTAGATTTTTTTTCTTTCTTTCTTAATCTATGACTGTTGTGCTGCAGGATCCGGAGCATGTAAAACCGGCCCAATCTGGTGAGAGGACAATATATGAGGTGCATGTTCATCAATGCCCTAACAAAAATCTTTGATCTTTTTTCAAGATTTTATTTTGGGAGTGGTGTTTATTGTTGGGGAAGGTGCAGGAGGGAACAGGGCCGCTCGATGTAGACTTTTGTTCGATCACCATAGGTGGTGGCGGGGGCCTGAGCGATGAGATAATTCAGCAGAGGCTCCAGGAGATCACGAGGCAGAGGGAGGAGCTGCAGCAAGTAGAGGTTGAGTTGCGAGCCCAGGCCATCACGAGGGCGGAGATCTTGGAGGTGCAGAACAGCTTCCAGGCGCGGATCAAGGAGCATGCTGATGCATCTTCCAAACTCAAGGTTTCTTCCTTACTGATTTGCTAGTTCTTGTTTGGGTTTGAAACTTCATATTTGTTTGCAATCTCGGGTAGTATAAGATTTGTGGTGATGCACATTGTGTTGCTGTGTGCTGGGGTTCTCTATCTAGATTATCTTATACTGTTTGGTTGTGGAAGCAGTTGACTTGACTGTACTACCTGGATTTCTAAGTTTAGCTATAGCGGACAGCGGTACCATGAGGCTATTGATAGTGTCTTTGGCCTATACCTTCTTTGAATAGTGATATCTGGTAAAGTAACCATCAACTTTGAATTTGTGGGTACTAAGTCTAACTTCAGTTTCAGAATACGGCAATGACACTTATGCAACTGTTGACTGGTTGAAATGATATCCACTATACCTGTTTTATATTCCCTTCTTTGAAGTTTGCTTGACTAAAATCCTAGCGGATCTCATTTAAGAATGAGACATACACTTCAGTAATCAACTTGGAATGCAAGGAAAACGAGTGCAAGTCCTAGTTAGTTGACCTTATGTAGGTATTGGCAATGCAACAATTGTACTATTCATTTTTGTATATTCAATTGCATTTTCTTTTTTTATACCTCCAACTTTTTTGACTAGGATCCACCAAGATAATTGTATGATATTTTCATCACTTCTTAGTGGAATTGGCGGAGTTTCTTTAGTATTTATTGCATTCATCGTGTGTTTTTCGTCATTGATTTGCATTATATCGACAGATTTCACTAGATTCCTTTTTCTACTGTTCACGTTTCTTATCTTTCTCACATTCACCCATTTACTGTCTTGGTTGTGCAGGATCAGCTACAGGAGAGGGAACAACACCTACACGAGTTAGAGAGGAAATTGGATGAGAGGGACAGGGAGCTTCGTGCCGTCAAACGTGACAATGAAGCGGTTTGTTTTGCCATATTATATTTGTATTTCTAAGTAAATAGGCTAACTTTGTTTCTAAAGAGTCATATTTCTTGTCTTTTAGGCTTGGGCTAAAGATGACCTCCTCAGGGAACAGAATAAAGAGTTAGCCACCTTCAGGTATGTGTGGATCCATTCCTAAATCTTTCAAACTGCTAAGCTGCTTTTAATTCTTTCTTAATCCTAATAAACATTCTGATCTTTCTCTCCTTTTCTGGATCCTATGAATAATAGTTATCGCCATAAAGTTTGCTATCTCATTTAGATAATCCTGGCTCTATGTGAAGGATTTGGAAGCATATCATTCCCATTCAAACTCAATGATAGGAAAACCAGATTAACTATTCATTATGTTCATTTTGATCTACGCTTAAAAACAAAATCAGGTGTAGTTTCTATCGTTACATTCATCTACTTTCTATCGTTACATTCATCTACTCTATTTGTTTTTTTCTTTCTAATTTTCTATAGCCTTAAACAACTACCCCAACATTCTCATCTTATTTTTGCCCATGCATTAATGTATGTAGAGTAGACAGTCATTGTCTGCCATTATGATGTGCTCTCTTGTGCTACTATGTAACATCCAAATGAAATATCATAATCGTGTTATAGTTTGGAATCACTTTCAATGTGATGCTTATTAGTGAACATACTCTTTTGTTTTGATTCTTGACATCCGTGGTTGAAGATCCCTTTTACTTATTGAACACTTCTATTTATGCTGTTGATCCCATTCTTATACTTATGACAAGTTCTAGCCTCAAAATTCTTGAAGATGCGGCCAAGTCTATCTCTAGTTTCAGTTTCCACACTCGGTTAGGCTATATAATTACATTCATGTAATCTACTGATTTTTTATTTTAAGTTTCTATAGCCTTAACAACTATCTCAACATTCTCTTCTTTTTTATCCATACAAATGGATATAGACATTCATTGCCTAACATTATAATGGGCTTTCTTGTGGTACTATATATTGTCTAGGTGAAATTTTCATAATCGTGTTGGAGTTTGGAATCACTTTCAAAGTGATGCTTGTTCCACTTATTTTAATGAACACACTCTTTTGTTTTGATTCTTGACATCCACAGTTGAGGATTCCTTTTACTTAGGAAACACTTCAGTGTATGTCCTTGATTCCCATATTCTTGCTAACCTTATAAATGGATTTCCTTGCTTTATGTTCAACCTAACACTTGCCCTTATTCTCATCAACTAATTAGATATTTAAATGTTATATCTTGATGTTTCAACTTAGCAGTCACACAGACTGACATCAAACAGTTATGATAAACATACAGCTATGGTAGCGCATCTCCTATCTTACTGAAGTTTATGTGTAGCTTTTATCTATATGATATTTTTATCTGTCCAGTTTTGTTACTGTACTAGACTATTGCACAAGCAGAGTCTAATTAGTTTGATTCCCTTATTATTATTATTATCAATTCTTCAACCATCTAATTATGGTTGCAACTTGTGTCACAAGGCTCCTCGAAAAAATCTAGCAACTTTATGATCGTCTGTCACATGATACTAAACAATGAACTAGTGTTTCTTTCATAGCCAGGAAATCCACATGATACTAAACAATGAACTAGTGTTTCTTTCATAGCCAGGAAATCTGTGGACTAGGAGTGTTGCCTACAATGACTATAAACAGGGAAAAATTGATCATCTATCACATGATTTGAGCAATGAAACTAGTGTTTTCTTCATAGCCAGAACTATGTGGACAAGAGTGTTGCCCACAATAAAACTATCACTGGAGAAAAATTGATCTTTTCGTGCATTCAACATCTTATCCCACAATCTGATTCAGAAATATGTAATTGTAGATAGATACTCTAGACCTCCATATGTCACCTCAATATGTGGGGCACACCTAAACTTATATAGGAAGTGGCAAGAAACTTATCTGAAGTAGAATGCTAAAAAAATTTGAATCATGAACAGTGCATCTAGGAAGGTGATTTGGGTGAGCCAATCTCCATAAGCATTCTTTAATGTGGTACGAAAACTGAAATCATGTTGTGAACTGTCTTTTTTAAAAGAAAAGAAATAAGAAAATAATGAAGAACTGTCTTTTTTCTGTTAATATTAAAATTTGAAAGCTTTTAGCTTGTAAACCCTTTAAAAAGTTGTTATCCCAACTCTACATTATAATATTAAATCTCGAAAAGCAATCTGGATTACTATTTAATAACCCAGTGTACAGTTCTGATGTTTCCCATGGAGAAAACCCAAAAAAATCATATAGATCTGTATTCACCTGACAAATATAGACACTTCTTATGATTTCAACTTCATTTATTTAATTAGAAAAACTAGAAGATGTGATATTTTGCTTTTCAAGGCAGTTCATTCAACCACATATTACAGCCAAGTTTGGGAAGAAGTAGATAACAGAGTTAAGTAAGAAAGCTATCCTTAATTTTTTTTCATCATTTATTTATCAATTTTTTTCAACTAAATTTGTCATGTATATAGACAACTACATCACTAATTTACGACTTTTTAGCTTCTTTGATGGACTCTTTATAAAAGCATGCCTAACTTAGCTAAAATAACTGAGTTAAATATCGTAATTACTGCCATCACTACATCTAAAGTGTGAGTAACTTTCACGCCTACATCAACATCTATCTTATCGATATGGATAAAAGTGAGGCAATCTTTTTGATAGTTTGATGAGAGTATTCCAAATAAGAAATTATAGTATTTTATGTCCATTATAACAAGTTGAAGCAATTTGTTAAGTTCTGAAGTCTAACCAGCACAAAAATGCAAACAAATTATTTTGATCAGAAGTAATCGATCCTATGCTGTTTAAATTGTATTTGTGTTGAGATCACATGCACTTAATAAATGGATTAAGTGACTGATAATGCTTTATAAACTCAAGACCAATACTTATGCAGGCATGCCAATATGCCAAGGGTATGACAAGAGCTGGCAGTATGCAATTTTTTGAATAGCTAAACCAAATCACAACTTGAAGTTCTGTTTTTGAGGTGTCATCGGGCATTGACACCATGTTATTATATGATTATGACTGTAGTCGTTATTGTAATTTTTCTAGTGATCGTTATTGTAGTTGTTATTGTAATGGCAAACTCCAACCGGTAAAGCAATAATCTTTTTAATGTGTTCTGATTCTGGCTCTCTTAAACATCAGCGCAGTCGCATAAAGGAATATTCAACAATGAGGAAATATGTTTCACTTCCTTGAACTATTTAATGCCTCAAACAGTAAATCCTATGGTCCTCCTTAGATTTAGAAGATTAAAAAGAAAAAAATGAAATGTGTTCATATGAAGAAAAAACACTACAATCTTATTAATTACGGTGGAGATTTTCAAAATCAAGTGCAAGGCTGCTCTTGCATAAAAGGGTTAGCATCCTCAGAAGCGAGTGAAAGAAAGATTTGAGGCACTGAATTGGTCAAACAAAAAATAGAACATCTGGAATATTTTTAACATGAATGATGTAACCAGTGGTTGGTAAGATATTCAATTGGTTAACTTAATACTCCAATATGGTTACTGGATTTTTATTGCTGTTTTATGAATATGTTTCATGCGTGTAGCCTAAAAGCTTGATTCAGTGACTGGGTTAAAAAAAAAGTTTTGGTAGCCAAGTGAGCGGGGCATCATTGTAAGGGGTGAGAATGGGTTGTGGGGAGTATTCAAGTCCCAGCTACGTTTTATGCTTCCCCTAAAAAAAAAAAGTTTTGACAGATTGATATCTAAATATGTGCTCAAAATTTTCGTCAAGTGACGAAGAGAAGATGAGAAAACAAAGAAGTTAACAAAGGGAAGAAATAGATGAATAGTAACAAAGAGGAGCAAAGGAGTGAGAAGAAGGAATAACGCCGCCAAAAAGTTTCCATAAAAGTCATATTCAAACTATAGACACAATGCAAATTTTCGTACCTGGTAGCTGTCATTGTTAGCCACATATATGTAAGTAAAAAAAAAAAAGAAAAGAAAAGAAAAAGGACCTTGGTTCCTGATAGCTCATCATGTTTTTTCTTCCATACCCTTCCAATTGAAAACTAGAAAGGGTCTGACTTCAGTAGAGCAGCACAAGAACAATTGATTTACTTCGAGAGATCATGGATTGATCCTACGAATGAAGCGGAAGAGTCAATATCCGATCCGCCCGTGAAATCTTTATTTATTTATTTTTTTTTGTAGGATTAAGGTATATGTGCTTTTCTTCTGGTACTTAAGACTCTTTATTTTGGGGTTGTAAAATTTACCAACTTGACTAGTGGGATCTCTCTCTCTCTGTGCCTATTGAAGCATGAATTGGTGACTCACAAGCAGAGGTGGGAGCTCATGTCTTCACCCTTCTTTTCTTATGTGCTTCCATGCATGTTTTTTTTATTTTCTCCTCTTTTTGCCGTTCTATGCATGGGTGGGTGGTGTCAGGGGCATTGTGAGGATCTCATAATTCACAATCTGGATCTAATGACCCCCATCAAAAAAAGACAATCATGTAAGTCCTCTTTTCAACATGAGGCAAACTTGTTGGCAATACAATTTAGTTAGGTTCTTCGCATACAAAACGAATTGGAAAAGTATCCTCATCCATCTCATGTGACCATAGTTAAAAGCACATAGTCAAAACTTTATGAAAGTCGAAACATTTGTAACCTTAACCTGAAACAAGCTCAGAGGCAAAAAAGGGCATCTTGAACAACAGTGATTCAATTCTGTAACTTCTAATTAGATATTTGTACAACCAAAATTTCTAAGTTTTAACTATAGAACGAACAATATTATCCAGTTTAATTAATGTTGTTATATGCTTGTTAAATTTCCTTGTGAAACATCCCATATGCATGAATCAGATTATTCAATTATGTCCCCTTCACCCTTTTCCGAGCGAATGTTTGTTGTGGGTTGGAAGGGAAGCCCTCCGTTCAACCCGTTGAGCTGGTTTGATTTACTGCTTTTGCTGAGATTTCCCTCACTAGTTCAGTTGATGATCATTTGTGACACGACAAGATGTTTTTTGTACCACGTGCATATAATCTAATTAAATGAAAAAATTTGTCCACTTTGAATCAATGTCAAGCTGTGCCTTCGTTTATGTCCATATGATAAGTAATGGGTAGGGATGACAAGATTTTAACCTGTGACATCTTTTACCCCAATTAAACACAGTTAAATTTTTTTTTTTTTTGGGTTTTGGGTTTTTTTTTTGTGTGTGTGTGGGGGGGGGGGGGGGGGGGGCTCCCTGGATGCAAAGGAACTAGTCCAGTGAAGGTGATCATATACACTTCAAGGACTGGAGGATCAATAATTGTTCACAGATCTTTTAAATAATGCATCATAGCTTAGGTATCCGTTTGTGCCTCGTTCTATAACAAGGTTAACTTAAACATTATTGTAAACAATAGACAGAATAGGATTCATGAGTGGAGTGAACATACAAATCAGTAGACATACTTCTGAAACGTGGCAAAAAAACTGCGTGTTTAGACTTTAAATTAAGTAAGGCATTAATTATAATCTTCACGCTCCTACAAAAGAAATATTTAAAGAGGCAAGATCATAGATTTGTTTATGCTACTGAACGTCGTTAAAGGAAATGTTTGAAGCTTCCAATTAACATACATGAGCAAGTGGAAATACATTTTGTTGATTAGATGATTGTAATCACCATGTTAAATTGTTCATGGCATTCAGTGTAAAGATATCATGGAATCTTCATGTCGGTAATTTGAGTGCGAGCAGTATAACATCAAGGAAAAATCTGTAAACAATCCAAGTCTTCTGTCATTACATAAACAATGGAGTTTTAATGTAATGTGAAAGAACTGCTATTGAAACTTGACTAAGTTAGGTGAAACTTCATAAAATATGGGCTATCTTCACTCATCAGAATTGAAAACCAACAGACCTTTTATGGAACTTTGTTCAGGAACTAGGACTCGAGTAAAAAGATGAGAAATTAACTGCAAGCTGACAGAGGTTGTTTCTTTTCTAGCTGGAGATCACACATGTAGAATATACCATGTTATGTAGGCTTCTTATGGTAAACCCTTTTAATGTAGATTTATGTGTTGAACGATTTTGTTGTAAACTTGCAGAAGAGAGCGCGATAATTCAGAAGCAGAAAGAGCCCAACATCTGAAACAAATTCATGATCTTCAAGAACACGTTCAAGAGAAAGAAAGCCAGATTCTTGCATTGGAGGAGCAGGTGAACCACCCACCCACCCCTGACCCCCTTCTTCGATTGCCTCTGGCCCTGTCCTGGTGCTTATGAATGTTATCTATTTGATTATCTGATATTATGCAAGTTTGACCTCCTCCTTGTATTATTGCACTGTATAATTAACTAGTCTTGCCCATAGTTAACACACTTAATATTATCATGTAATTATTTTAATTTGTACTTGTTCTGCACATCTGCTCAAGATATTGATCTGAAGATCATCATACATACTGATTAATCTGTCCAGGCGCTGCTGTAAATCCTATTGGTTAAAAGCTCTACTATAAAGCATAGTGTAAACATGACATTATTTTTGGACCTCTGTTCTATTCTTGCATGTTGAGAACCCCTACAATGCGATCAACCAACACATGTCCTCACCTTAAAAATATTACTTGTACTGAGGTATCAATTCAAAGCTAATAATGCATCTACCTGCATTAGGAGTAGCGATCATTCATCCTAGGAACTTACTATTCATTTTTTTTCATGGGAATTTCTGAATTAAGTTGTTGTAACTGTTTCCATACAACATTGACATTTTCCCCTTTGAAACAAGTAAATGATGTACACCCACTCAGCTTACATTGTTTGTGTTACATCTGTTTTGATGACCCATTATATTTCATGTGCAGATCAGTTATTTCTTTTTTCATACTGTCTCTTCTCTTCTTTTGTTTCCTTTTTTGAATTTTTTTTTTTACTTAAGACTGAAAGTAGTAGTTACCGGATACAAATGTACAATATGACATGGATGCAACAAATGTTAAAAATTAGGATACTTGTCTCCTATTTTGAAAACCTAGGTTTCATTTTATATATTATAAAAAACCAATAGTTTTGTAATTTGTAAAACTTGATGCATTGTTAGATGTATTTGAACTGTATGATTTTTTGTCCATTATTATTTTGTGGTACAGAGATCAGTACAAGTATCATGGATCATAACAATGTGGATTACCATCCATTAGGATGGTTCATCAATCTTTTTTGAGCTACTAGTCTGGGAAATTTTTTACATTGGCTGTTTATATCTCATCCTTTGTGTGGCATGAGAAAATTTCCAGAAGTAGCTATCACATTAAACAACATGGGATTTGTACTTCCTTGGTTCTGTTATTTATGTCCATGAATCCGCACATACATGCACACAAGCATATGAGAAAAAAAGAGAAAAAAGGAGCTAAGATGTTTTGATAATACTAGAGTCATTGTTCTTTTGGTGCGTGTCCAAACTTATCATAGCTTTAAGTGTAAAGAGGGTTGTCGGAGGCATCAACTTGCCCCTCGTCAATTGGCTTTGATCTAGCTGCTAGATTATGAATCGAACGGTACTGCTGATCTACTAATATTATGTTGGTATATGGGATAAAATAATGATGGTGATTTGGTGCTTAACCTTGTACCATATGGCATATCTTATTGTGGAATATGTGTTGCAAGATAATAATAACACAGTGCAGAATACATTTAGGAAGTCTTGATTTTAGCGTTCAGTCTCTATGACAGTTCGTAGTAAACTTTAGAAATTTCTTGTAAACTTATTGTCGGGTCTGTCAAATAGTTTGTAGTTTGCAAGCTAGTCTATTTTGTTCTTACGAGTGATTACCGTACTAATAAAAGGACTAATAGCATTTGTTGCCTTTTGAGTCTCTAGACTTTTATATAGTATCTACACCATTCATTGATTTGTTTTTAAAAGTTTAGAAAGAATTCTAAATTAAAAAGGAGACTGAAAAAATAAATCAATAAACTATCTCAACTTTTATTGACCTCTTATATTATTAGTTTTGTCTTTTCCATAAAAAGAATTCAACTTTGATTACAATTATATAATTAATTTATTAAATATATTAGTATTTTTATATTATTTCCATGTGCAACTTTTTGGTTATCATTTGCGACTAGAAATCATACTTTGAGTAAAATTTGTTTTTATAAAATTACGAGTATTGATTTGATTGGTCGAGTTGAGAATTAGATAAGAGTTGATAAGTATCTTAATCTATATTAATTAATTATGAAAAGTATAAATGAATAATGATTGTTGTTATTTTATTGGAAATGTTTTATTTTGAAGTCAAAAAATATTCCATAAAATTATATTTTACTATTTTGTTTTATTTTTTTAAAAAACTATATTTGAATTCCCATAATGTGCACTTGGTGCAGTGCAGATCTCTTTAACTAGTGATATTATAATGGGAACATCCTAGCTACCAGATTCCAAGGTGGAAAGATGCATGAATGATCGACATGTGTACAGTACATTTGGAGCTGAGAATGTTTGTGGAAATTCTTGAAGAGCTAGTATTCTGGTGTGAAGAATGGTGGACTCTGTTCTACTGTTATTTCCAAAATTTCAAATCCAATTTTTCATCGGATTTGTTATAATTTTAGTAAATGCGAATATGAAGCAACTAATACTTGTTCGTCTTACTTGCCTCAAGAATAAATATCCTTGAGAGATAGATTTCTCATTTGGAAGAGAACCGAAAAGAACATTTTGTGGAGGTCTATAATGTATGAGCATTCTACTGTGCTCAATTATTGCTAGTTGATACTAGAGTCATAACTAGAAATATCTTCCAAACCAGTTTTCACTCAGGAGATTTTAAAGGCTGAAGATGAAGTAAAATAAAATGTCAAAACAAGGACTACATATTCATCCTTTTTTGGATTGAGTGGACTTGTACTTTTAAGATTGTTTGCAATAATACTGATGAATTCTTATTCTGATTTCTATGGAAACAGGTCAAGATGAATCAAAAGATTTAAATAGGAACTTGCTGGAACTAGTCAAGTTAGGCTTTAATTGATGGTTACTTTTTCACAGAGTGAATAATGACCTTCATTGGATTTGAGATGCTTTGGCAGCATATATTAAAGTTTTTTGCGTTAAAAGCATAGATTAAAGAATTTGGATGTCAAGTCTCAGTAATTAACTCGCTAGACAACTAAGATACTCGCAATTGCCAATTGTCACACCTTCTATGTTCATTGCTCCCTTTAGGTGGTTGAATGTTCCGTTGCTAGTTCATGCATCTGAATTGCATCAGGCAAGAAACCAAGTGCCACATTGAGATGTGTGTGGAATCAAGTATCTAGAAGGGCTTATGAAGGCAATTATGTACTAGTTTTGCAGAAAAGTTTCCATTAAATGTTTATGAACTAAGGCATCAAATGGTTATCGTGACAACTGTTAAGTCAATGCCTATAGCTGCTAAATCACCAGGGGGGCAAAGAACCTAACAGGATTTAGATGCTGATACTAGTAAGCCGTACATTTATTAGGCCTCAGTAAGTTACAGTTGTATACAGTTTCTGTAAAAGAAAATGTGGTGATAAACTGGTTTGTGAAGAATTCATTAATGAAGTGAAGCTGAAAGCCAATGTCTAAAAGCTACCATGTCGGAAATAAAGGGACCTGGACGTGATTTAATTAGATATCGATATGAGTGCAGAAAGACATGTTAAAAGGCACGAAAAGTGGAAATTATTTTAAAGTTGAGGAGTGGCTGTGAACTGGTGAACTGGTCTGTGAACTAATACATGGAAACCCCTAGCCCAGGTCAGGTGGCCAAGGAACAGGGTTAGATCACGGGAAGTCCTAGGTTCAAGTTTAGGTTGCGGCCTTTGTTATGAAAAAGGAAAAAAAATTCGTGAAAAAGTTGAAGCACCAGAACCAGTGCTTAGAAACTGCTAAAATTGAAAGAAACAGTCCAAATTGGATTTAATAGTTAAAACCATACTAGATATGAGTTTGATAAATTAACTGCGGTATGCATGTTTTGCTTGTCGACAACTAAACTTTTTGGTACAATAGAGATTGGCTTTTGTGATTGCTATTTCCATCTCAAGTATACAAAAGAAGATAGAAGGAGTGCCCTTCCATAACTAATAATGGTTGGAAAGTCATGCATCTGGTTTAGTGGATGAAGTAAAGTTCAGTAGGGTTCATCTGCGAAGCTCACTTGTCTTTGTCTATAACTGAATGCTTCATGACAGGAGATAATATTCCTGTTAATTTTCCAATTTCGGCAAACTTCCTAAAGAACATTATTCCTCTTGTTAATAATGCTCCAATAATTAGCATCGTGGTTAAGATTTGAGCTGGAAGGTATGTTGGTACAGTGATATTAGATCAGCAGAGGTCATATGGTGGATCTAATGTGATGCTGGTGCAGGCCTAGATGATGAACTTTCACTCTATGAAACTTGAGAACTAAATTAATGCAATGCTTGAAAACTCCAAATGCCCATGTAAATAATGCCTTTCTATGGATAATTGAAGGTTTAATGGTCCATCTAATAATAGATGCCATGAAAGTGCAATAATACAACAATACGAGTCGGGAAGTTGTGAATTTGATAATAATAATAACAGTTGATGATTATTCAAGATAGTATTCTACTGAACCATATTACTTTGGTTTTGAAGTTTGTTGTTTATCTTCCATTTACTGATTTTGTTGACTTTAATTTTATAGTATTTTATGCCTGATTTTGTTGTTATCTTTCTTGTTATTCTATTGAACTTTTCCAGTATATTCCTTTATGATCTTATGATACAACGTGCAAGTATTTACTTGCATGAACAGTTCCAAAGACGGCATGCCTAACGATTATCTGTCTTTCAGCATAGGGTTGCTCAAGAAACCATTCTTTTCAAGGATGAACAATTGAGGGAGGCACAAACTTGGATTGCTCGGGTTCAGGAAATGGATGCTTTACAATCGACAACAATGCAAGCTGCGCTACGAGAACGTACTGAACAGTTCAACCAATATTGGATTGGTATACAACGACAGGTTGCTTGACTATATTGACATTGTTCTTCTATCATACTTTTTTTTATGTGTTTGTATGGATTGGATTTTGGGCCATAAGGCATTTCAATCTGTAGATTTCTTCTTATATTATAGGTCGGAGTTAATCTCCTTCAGTGTGGTTTAGTATCTGATTTGTTGTTATTGGATGTTGATCTTAGTTTGCAGAAGTGGAGCGTCATCATCTGCAAACTATACAACAGCTTCAGCTAGAGTTAGCTGAGACAAGGGAACAGAATGGCATATATAAAGAGGGTGCAAAAGTTGCTCGTCAAAATTCAGCGGATTCATCTTCTTATGGTCAAAACAAGGGAAATCAAATCAATGCAAATGATTCTGGTGCATTGAATGGTAACTTGGGCTTCGTGTCTAATGGAAACATTGATGGTCATCCTTATGCTTCGTCTTCCAGTGTATCCTCAAAGGTAGTATAGCTTGTCAAAGGTTTGAATATATTCATTTTCATTAGCTGTTGAATGTTAGTTATTTTTCGTCTGATTTTTCCAAAGCAACTAGTGCATGTTTCTCATTTCAAGTTTCAGAAGGATATGAAAACATACCAACAGTATCTTAATCTTTCCAGATTTAGTTCAGCAAGATGAGGTTCATTGATGTACTTGGTTGACAATTTTGGTCTTTTGGATGTAATATGGGATTCAAAATACATTATGTGGACTTTTGGAAAGCGAAACCAGGTATCTAACAAGGGTCGGAGTGTAATATTCACAGGAATAGTTCATGATACAGGAGGATGAGGGATGATGATATGACAAACCATAAAAGAAAAGGAAAAAGAGATACTTGCATACAAATAGGGCATGGATAGAGTCCCTATCTTGGATTGTAAAAATGGGAGGATGCACCATGAACAGATCATCCTTGGAAAGATTGGGGATATAAACTTTGGTCTATTAGATCTTACTCATCAGTTACCTAAAAAAATGTTCGTTTATGACCAGGCTGCTTGGCGCCATCTGTTTAGCTGGTAGGCTGCCATCTGTATCTATATTGCAAGCTAACAGGTCTCTGGTCAGTACTCCTTGAGTGAGTATTGTTGTTGTTGATAGGTTCTCAAGATTTTATAGGAGAAAAAGAATTTTGATACAGTTGTTTAACATGTGTACTTGACGTAGAATGCTTCTGTTAAACCAAATTATGGGATAGTTTTTTGAATTAGTTTCAAGTAAAAGTCAATATGATTTTCTGGAATGTATGTTTATGTTATCTTCTTTTACACTTTTCTTGTGTTAAAATCGATGCAGGTAGGGTACAACATTTTTGTGTTGCATGTCTTTAAAATATGTACTGTCAGTGTTATGATTCAGTATTGGGTCTGCCATGAGATTTGCTGATTGCCTTGCCATGTTTGAAAAGCTACTTTAGCCTGGTTGATGATTGTTGAAACTTGTGCTTACACTTCACTTATTTTATCCTTAAAATTGTTATGTTTTCCGTAGTCTCTTACATTTTCTGAGCAACAAAAATATCTAGTGCTACTTTGTTATGTGGTTATCTTCATATTGCAGTTGTAATGCTGTATGCATTTTCTGCCAATCTCATTGTTTATAGTATCATATAAATTCATTATGGTTAACTTTAGTTTCCTCCTTTCAAACTGACATTTTTGAGATCTTAAACTTTGTTTTGGTTCATTTTTCTCTAGACCGAACATGCTGCTGGTGTCACGGTTGTTCCATCACCCATGCTTGGAATGGGTGCCTTTATTCCTCCTACCCAGATGACTGCACTGCATCCATTTGTTATGCATCCACAGGGTGTTGCTCAATCTGTATCGTCATCTAGTTCACATATTCCTCATTCTCATGTTAGTCATTTTCAGCCTATGTCTACAATTCCATCTCAACAACAGTGGCAGCACCAGCAGGTAGCACTAGTGTTTTAGTTTAAACCATAATTTTGATGGAGTAACAATATTTGAGTTCTAAACTGTAATTGCTTCTACTTATTCTTTGAAGATAAACCCTATGTGTGTTCTTCACCTGTAGGCAATACCAGATGTTTCGCAGAATCCAAATCAGAATAATTATCAACCATCTCAAACAGAGCAGAATCTCTCAAGGTCAGATGCTCATTATAACTATGAACTGCCTGCTGGGAGAAAGGTAATCCATCCAGATCATCCGAACGCTCATATTGACCAGCAGCAGAGATCTAGTCCGGTGACCAATGGATCAAACACTGAAGAAGAGGCGGTAAACAACAGCCTTATTGTATCTAACTTGTCTAATTGTTGCAGATAATTTTGTCCTAAACCTGTCATGTTTTGAACTTTTGAATTTTAGGTGCTAGAGTCAAATGGTAAGCAATATCAAACATCTCAAGAGCCACAGCAGATATCAAATGCAAATGCGCCATTTCATCCGACACTAGTATTTACCTCGCCAGAACAGAAAAGTGAGATTACGGTATGTTAGTTGTTTTTTTAAATTATTTTTTCCATAACAGAAAAGTGAGATTACGGTATGTTAGTTGTTTTTAAATTATTTTTTCCATGCTTTAAAGAGAGCGCATCATAAGGTCATCTGGTTCTCATGTATTGAAACATTTCTCATTTTATGAGTTGCTCTGGAATTTGCCAAGTGTCGAGAAAGCTTGTTTTACATCTTTCAACATTGCAGGTGCAGGATCACATCACGGTCTCTGCCATCAATGAAACACATGAGCAACTTTTAGCATCGGGACAACAGTGGTCGGCTTCTATTGCTAATGTATCTGCTGCTCCAAGTCATTCAACAAATTCCAATAATGTGGCAGAATGCAGCGAAAAAGTGGTGGTATTTCCTGAAGCGGCCCAAACAACGCGAACATTGTCACCATCACAAATAATGGAACCTACTCTTTTAGATGAAAGATCACTTTTGGCTTGCATTGTTCGTGCGGTTCCAGCTGGAGCTGACGGTCGAATCAGGATCAGTACTACTGTGAGTCTCAAATTTAATATTACAAGTAGTAACTTCAGATGTAAATTCATTTACTAAAGTAGACTGACTGGTACTTGTATAATATCTTTGTTACTTTCAGCTGCCAAATAGGCTTGCCAAAATGCTTGCACCTCTTCATTGGCATGATTACAAGAAACGATATGGAAAGCTTGAGGATTTTGTGGCTCATCACCCTGAAGTAGGTTTTCCACGCAATCCTGTATAAACTGTTTATTTATCTGGACTGGTTATATTGGATGCATTCTGACTATGCATCTCCAGTTATTTGTAATTGAAGGGGACTTCATACACCTGCGTGAATGTGCTCAAGAAATTATATCAGCAACTACAGCTTTCGCAAAAGTTGCTGCTGCTGCTGCATCATCTACTCCATATTCGTCATTGTTTCCCTCTATTGCTCTTACTCCTGTGGCACAGAGCAATCGCCATAAGACAGTTCCTTCTCTAGAGTCCAAGCCTTCCAATACTCCTCCACTCTTGGAAGGAGTTGCTGCTTCTAAATCTGGGGATTCATGTGACAAGCGTTCACAGATTTCAAAACACAGTCAACAACCAAATGGTGTTAGTTTTAACATGGCTAAAGGGCTATCTGATATGAACTTCTCAGTTAAATCCAAAAATCTGCAGGAAGTTAATGGCTTGGCATCAGAAATTAGACCTCATTCATCTGTACAAAGTGCAGTTGGAAATGGAGCAAACAAGGGATTAAGTAATGGGAGGCTCGGTTCTGGAGGGAAACAACAAGCCAGGTACCAATTCCTTTTTCCCCCTCCCACTTTTGTTTATAGCCCCCTATTTGCATGAATGAGCAAGCTTTTCATTGTAGTTATAGCTAATAGATGGCTGCTTTCTTTGGCAGGTCCGCAGGGGCTGGTATTATTTCAAGAAGATAGTAAGTGCCTATTTTTCTCATAGTACTCACTTGCACTGTCATCCTTGTGATGCCTTCAATGAATATTTTGTTTGCTTCATATTCTACTAATTGTGACCTTTAGACAATCTATTTTACTAATGGTGATTAAAGTACATAACTTGTGTTGTTTACATGATCTTGATTAAAGTACATGACTTGTGCTGGTTACATGAACTCCATATTTTACTCTTCACTTGGGGGTTTACTCAAGGTTATGTTCGGCCTGCTTATATCTAAATTATCTAGGCTATGCCTAGTCTTCATGGCAACAAACCGTGACACTGACACTATATGGAGGTTGTCGCTCTGTTAATCTGCTAGTATTTCTTTTCTCTTTTCAAAATTTCAATTTTTATAAACAATAAACTTAAAATATGTTTGTATGACACTCAGCTGTATTTATTTATGGTATTTAGAAATACATTTTTGAGTTTCCACTGAGAACTAGTGTGATTTTTACATAATTCTTTTTTTTCTTTATCCCCCGGGTATGCTCAAATATTCAGAATTGCGCAACTGTGAGAGTTGGGAATTTGTTGTCATTGCCTCTTGAGCACTTGGCTTTATGTGCGCCTCGAAGTTGAATGCACACTTCTCTATATCACCTTTTCTCCCTTCTTGATGTTTTCCCAAGAATAGGAGGACACCAAATTGGCCTTTTAGAATTATGGCAAGCCCTTTTCTTGTCTATTAGTTTCTTTGATCAAGAAGAAAGTACTAACTATGAGAGGGTTGACATTATTTCGAGAGCTGGTCATAGAACTTTGTCAAATTCTATGTGGGGACTTGCTCCATGGCCAATATTGAGGGGAAACAAGTCTTAAATGATGATGCATGATGATGATGATGGGTAAATTGTGAGAGTCTACCATCCAAACATTTACCACATTTCTTTGGAATGACTTTGCATGAATTCTTCTTTCTTCAACGGTTCTGTTATGAGCCATTATGTTGGTTAATTTATTAGCTTTCATATCTTAGTTTACATCAATCCTATTTCATTTTGGCTTGCTATAGCATTTTCAATAATGGTCTCGCCACTCCTAAGTTTGGAACTGATCGATTTACGATGTACATGTTCCCTCATCTTTTCCTCAATCGATCCTTACCTGTGATTTTTTACATTTCTTTTCATTGTTTTTTACACTGCAGGTTATCCTTCTCAGTTTTTTTTTTTTTTTCTGTTTGCTACATGTTTCTTGATATCCAACAGCCCATAGAGCATGGCTGGGTTTTAAAGCAGTCCTAAATGATTTTCCCTCAACTTCATGGGTCTACTTTTACAGAATGCCCCAAAAGCACTTCTTCGAATTCACCATCTTGTTCTAACTTTTGGGTTCACATTCTCTTCATTTCTTTTCATAATGTATTGATCCTAATGACAAATGATCACCTTCAGAGTAACTACCTTCATTTCTTCTCATAGTCTTCCTAAAACTTCCTTTTACAATGTATATCTTCATTTGTCTAATTCAAAATCCTTTACGCTCTACTGCGCCTCTCCACTTCTCTTATCTTAGAATAATTACTCCTCTAGTCCATGTCATCAACAAACCTTGTACGCTAAGGCCTAAACATGTCTAGTCAGTTCATCTACAACTACTGAGAATAGGTTGATTGAATTTTTTCCGTGGTGCGTAATTATTATTATTATTTTTTGCTAGGGGTGGTGCTTAATTATTGAGTCGATAGCGGTCACGATTTATGGAGTTTGAGTCAAAATAGGGGTTTGAGTGAGGGTTTTCTTGATAGTCTATTTTTTCACGGTCAACAACAATCTCTGTTGGAGAGTCTTTCTTCCCTTTTACGTTTCTGGAGTGTTTAAGTTAAGAAGAGGCGTCTTTCTGAATTTACTGCATTGGAAGAACTACTTTAGGTCAAGTTAGTGGTTTGACAAGATACATGTTTACTTTGTCATCATGAGTGCTGCCGCCACTACCAACACCACCAACACCTAAAGCCTTAAAGCCTTTTCCCATCATGATGGAGTTGGCTATGCAACATGAACTTCCATGGAGAGATTAACGAAGGTTTACTAAATATATTAACTTAACATCGAGTATCTAAGTTAGTGGCAACTTCCTAGAAAAGAATCTGCAGATGGAGCTTGACATGAATAAACTTTCGAAACACCAGGTGGCATGTAAGAAAGCTGTCTTACTGTTCATGCACATGCAGTTTATGCGTATGCAATGAACAAGTAATTTTTCAAAAATGCTCATAAACTAACATATGAATACCCCTTTCCTATAAGTTCCCCTTTTCTCTTCTTGTTAGTTACTTGGTACCAAAATTTTCCTTTGTATAAGATGAGTTGTTGATGCAATCAGCTAGTTGAAGAATTCAAGTAGCTGAATTGGGTGCACCAAGGGGAAGATTGTCCTAATTTGTTTTTATAAATTATTTCCCTGATCTACTAAATTATTATCAATATCTTATATTATCACAGGTTGCTGGAATCTAGAATAGCAATCCCATTTTCGAACTTAATTCAATCTTTTCAATTACCTAAAGTCAGGTCAATGTAGGCTAGTGAACCCTAGATTACATGTAGAATTCTTTTCTAGAACAGTGAAGATTGTGATTTATAATTTTATGAACTCTGCTTTTGAATGATATCATTGTGACAGAGTGTAATTGGGTGTTACTAATTTTGATTTTGATAATTTCATGAATCTGAGCTGCTGAGTGGATGCTCTTTAAGACAGGCCATTTTATTGATGGCTGATACGCTTTAAAAAGAATACTCAATTTGGAACTGTTAATATTGCTAAAAATCTACTTAAATCTCACCATACCTAAATGGGTGATCCACAGTTCATCTTGATATAAAAAAAATCATGAATATATGCAAACAAAATCTATGCATTTTAAAAGCTTCTAACCATCAATAGGTCCTTTTTGTCCCATACTAAACAACTACTCATTTTGCAACAATTGATGAATGGGTTAGAAAGCTTCAAAAAAACATGTAATGTTTTGCGTACATATGTTGAATAATGTGTACATTAACATCAATTTTGTCAATCATCCAATGGAGTGTTCCATCATGTGATCTGGTAGGTTGCGGAAACAATAAAGCGATATTCTAGGGACACAGGCACATTAGCTGGACTACAAACTTTTCAGTTTTCACAAAATTTAGATATGCAAGATTAGATTTAACATGTCTCCTAAATCTTGATATGGGATGTGGATAGATCAAATTTATAAAGAGAACAGTACCTAGGAAATAGAATAATGCTGGGCCATTGGTGATACCAAATTAAATCCCAAATCAAAAGCAGAATAGTTGAGAATTCAATTCCGGATTCACTTTTGGTCCCTGGGAGTTCCTTTTGGAGTTTATGTGGTCTCGAGACTTCTTTTACTAGTGAGTTTCAATTTGGCATAGAAAAGTTTTAAATATAAACAATTCATTATTTAAACAAAGTGCTCTATGCATTGACAATCTATTTTCTCGTGTCTTTCTCATTTTGTTTCCTTGACCAGTTTCCATGTCAATTATCATGTACTTGTGTATGATGAGGTTTCTCTCCATGTAAATTGTGAGATACTTGGTGCTTACATCGAATTCCCTCTCCGAATGTGTGTGTGTGTCCACCGGTTCTTGCTCTCTACCTCTTTATTCTGCTAAGATTATATTGAGATATAATTGTGCTTTAATTGTTGCTATAATTTCACATAAGTATCAAATAATGTGGTATTTGGTTCCGGTTGTTGGTTTTTCCCCATGAAAAATTGATTCCTGTTTGGCTGAAATTTGAAACCATGACCATATAATAATGCTATTGCAGATAAATTAAAATTCCAGTAATGGTTCTGGTACCAAAATACAGCTCAACACTATCATTCATGTAGTGAAGGTAGCGAAAGATTTTGTGTACACTTTTAATGTTTTATTCTAAATCTTACAAGGGACTAATACGAAGTTAAATAAGTTTACTTTTGGTGTGATGATGAGTCAGCAATGGCCCTTTTTCACTTCCACCTATGCTACTGATGGAGGATATTTCTCTCATTTTAATTAACTGCAAATGCACGGTCGTTCATTTGCAACACTTGAGGGTCGATCCATATGGACATGTGGTTCTTTTGATTTCAACACTTCTAGACGAATTGTTCAAAGAGTTTGTGAGTTTGGAGAGTTGTTTGAACTAATAATCTATAAGAAAAGTCAAGCATTTAGGATCGTATCCCCTAAATTAGAATCAAGCAGTCAATCTCAGTCTCTCTACAGGCCTGATATCAATTACTAAATCCCTATTTCTAACATGCAAATTAAGTCTGAACACTAAATCTAAGCACAAGGTATTATCTTCATTACATGATCCATCAAAAATAAATAAAATGACTAATTAAATTAAAAGTAGAAAAGCGGTAAAACCCTAAGCATAGATCATTAATTTCTGATACATAACCTGTTAAATACCTAGTTGTTTTAAAAATTAATCTCTTAAAAGTGGTAGGTCAATCGGTGTGTACAACCCTAAATAGGAGATCTAACATATACCACAAGATACTCTAGCCGAAGTTCATCTTCCTTAGACACTAGAAAATAATTAGTTACACATGCTAAAGTTACTCACACAATAATTATCTATATATTTGACAACCATTAAAAATTAATCTAATTAAAATTCAATTAATAATTAATAACAATTAAATAAAGAAATTGCATGGAATTAAATAACTAAATTAACTAAATTAATAAACTAAGTATCAACTAATTAAATTAATTCACTAATTAATTAACAATTAATTACCCTTGCCTGCTCAGTGGGACTCCCCATATGCTACAGTGCCCTCCGCGTCGGCTCCTTTCCCATGGCCTCCTATAGGAGCACGAGATCCAGAGCAGCTAATCGCGTGGGCCCCACAAGCATAGTCGCCTGCGCTGCTGGGTGCAAAATGTCCCGCATGTGGACCTCTCACAGGGGACTGCTCCTCGGGCACTGCGACCGAGGCAAATTGCTTTTGCCAGAGCTCGTGCACAAGATGAGAAGGTGAAAAATGACGCTCAGAGTCCCTTTTGTGCACGTCGTCCAAAGCGAAGACGAGACCACAAAGATTAGGTAATGATTCAGAATTTGAGAACTAACAAGCACCAATGAATGTAACGATTAAAGCACAATAGATAATCCAAAAAAATTGCGGCCGCCATGTGAAACAAAAGCACAAAGAACGAAAAAATTTTAATGTTAAAAGAAATTTCGGCCAAAATAATGAGGCATGCAGCCAAAAATCCAATCCCCTAAAACCTAGGCATACTGGCCTTTTATAGGCCAGCTAGCTTTTACAATTCAGTCCCATCACAATTACAAAATTGCAGAAAAAACTGCAGCTCGTAGAAAGTTTACATGAATCCCCTTTTAACTTGACATTTACATTCAGCCCAGTTCAGAATCAGAAGCAGAGTTCTTTGACAGTTTTGAGTCGTCAAATGGCCGAATCAGAAGTCATCAACATGTTGTAGCTCTCTGAATTATGGTTCAAAGTCGCGGTCTCGGTCGTCGACTCGACGGGCACAGAGACGGATCGGCCGCAACGACTCTGATCGGTAATGGGCGATACGCGCAAAACACTACATAGAAAGCTCAAAAAATTCTGAAAAAATCACGATAAATCGTAAAAAAATGTATCCATGAAAATTCATGTATCACATGTTCAAAACAAATTTATTTTGAGGGGGTAATTAGGGAAATATGATGGTTTGGGGGGTAAATTTAGTAATATGAAAAATTTGAGATAAATATGATAAAAACCCAAAAAACCAAAAAAGAAGAAAAGGATAAAGGAGAGAGATCAGGTGCTCTCTCAGTCGAACCTGATCTCTCTCCCCTTACTCCACTCTCCCTCACTCGATCTGTCTCCCTCACTCAGCCTCTCCCTTTCATTCACTCTTCCTCTCCCACTGCCTCTCCACCCTCTCCTCCCTCCCCCACGGGGGAGGGGGAGGGGGGACAGAGAGAGATAGAGGAGAGAGGGCGCCGGCAGGAAGGCGGGCGCCGGGGGGGAGCCCTAGATCAGGTACGTCTGCGTTTTTTAACCCGACTTGGCTAAGACTTAACATCGACTCGGCCGAATTGACCGAGTCACTCCGAGTCAGACCGTGACTCGGCCGAGTTGACTCTGAGTCTTGGCCGAGTCGATCCATTCTGAGCTGGCTCCCTCGAACCGGGTCTCAGATTGGTCTCAGCACCCTCTGAGTCGTATCCGACTCGGCCGAGTCTTCGAACACTGCTCTAAATCTTCTTTCTGTAGACGCTTAGATGATCTCATTTGAAGTTCTGTAGTAAAAGTTATGTCAAAATATCATTGCATATCCGGAAAGTATCTTTCGATCTTTGTAGAACTTTTTGTGCAGATCAAGCCATTATCCTTGCTTCTTGTCGATCGAGGACATTCTCTGTAAAGACACTAAAACATACACAGGTAGCAATATTTATATACAAAAATATAGATAAATTAGGGCAATGAAATGGAATAAAATCATGGCAATCAAATAACCCCATGCCTATCTTTTGTTAGTCCTCGAGCAAAACAAATAAAAAGAAAAACTAAGCTAACTTAACCTAACTCACTTTCGTAGGAATAACGGTTGCACTTAGCACGTGCAACAAGCCGTTAAACCCCTAGGTTACTCCTAGAGGACGAGTGTTGTCTCGTGAGGGCTTGCAGTGAATACGCCCACAAAATTCATGAGAAAAGGAGATCAAGAAATAAATAAAAGTAAAATAAGGATAACCGAAAATTAAGAAAAAGAATTTTTTTAATCTACTCAAGTTAACTAGTTAGCAATATCATAACTCTCCAAAAGTTTCATTCGCTAGATCAATCTCAACTCAAGAAATCATATTGTCTATAAATAAAGTTTCGAATCATAAACTTTACACTACCTATTCTAAGTTTCAGATCCTATGTACTCTGTGATAGTGCTATAGTTCTCAAGCTTGGGAATATTTTACTTCAATTTTCATACTGATTTTGTAATAATAATATTTTTTTCTTTTTTAAAAAACACTTTTAACTCTCTTTCGCGTAAATACCAAGACTTTCTGAGGCCAATACACCTAACTAATTGATAATCAAAATTGTTAGATTTTTAAAATGTCTTGTTCTATTAGGCTTTCTCACTATGTAACAAGCTTTGGGTCAATGCTCCCAAACCAGTTGGCCTTAGGGCATTAAGTGTAGAAACACGCATACAGACTTAATTACTCAAGTAACTGAGGCCACATAACATGACTAGTTTATTTTTTTATCATTTTTTTATTTCAGTTGTAATCAATATCTCAAGCCTATGAACTAATATTTATTTACTTCCCCATTTTTGTATCATCAATTGTTGAAATATTTATCTTCATTTGCGCATCATATGTTTTAGTCAAAGGGTCATCAAATTGGCTTTTATAAAAAGGATAATAGTGTAGGACATGCTTTAATATAGAAATTAAGATATATGAAGCGATTCTATAGTAAATTAAAGACCCTTTAATGTAGAAATTAAGATATATGAAGCGATTCTATAGTAAATTAAAGACCCAATCCATATTCCTTATGCAAAATCGATAAATGTATGATAGGTTGATATGTAAACTTTATTTATTTTATTGTTGGAAGTGTATGACCGGGCTTTGTATTCCATGCATGTATGCAGTCTCTTTATCATATAAATTCACACATATACAAAGATAAATATATATAATCTATTTCATGTTATCATGTTCCCTTGTCCTCCTTTTTAGAGAACTGTGGCGTCGGTGTTTGTTTCCGTCTGTGTCCCGTGTCCGTCTTTTCTTTTCAGGTTGTTTGTGAAGATAATAAAACCATCTTCTTTTCTGATAAATAAATCTGTATTATATTTCTGCATTTATCTAACTTGCCAAGCTACTTTCTCAACCACCACATAAAACAAATGCCTCTTGCGTCCTGTCAGGAGAGTAGTTGATTGAACATGAGTTATAAACCCAACTTTGATATTCAAGCAAACAGTAGGCTATGCTCCAACCGGAGCTAACTTTTCCTTCTAGAGTCCATGTCTTACCTGTACTAGTTGTAACCATTCCATATGAGGGCAGATTTACCGCCTTAAAAAACCTCTCAAGCTATTGTCTGTTTCCAACTTTTGTAGCATTTGTGATATTTGATAAAATAGCATCAGAGATGGGAGAGAAAGAGATGAGTTCTAGGCCTCATACTGTAGTCTATGTATAATAACCAATACAAAATACATCTAGTCACAGACAACGTGAGACTAAACTAATACTGAATTAAACCAATACAGTCTCTCAACACCCCCCTGAAGCTGGAGCATATATATCATACATGCCTAGCTTGTCATAAATAAAATCTACCTGTGTTCTACCAAGTGGTTTGGTAAGAAGATCTGTTAACTGGTGTCTTGATGATACATGCTTCGCTATAACGATCTTTTTCTCAAGCTTCTTACGAACTATATGATAATCAATCTCAATGTGTTTGGTTCTCTCATGGAACATGACATTTTTAGCAATGTGTATTGCTGCCTTCTTGTTACTATATAGTCTCATGTCTCATGGGACACTCTAGGGAAAAACCAATCTCTCAATAAATCTCTGATTCGGAGTTTGTCATTGCCCTGTACTCCAACTCTGCACCGGACCAAGAGACCACTCTACTTTTTGCTTTTTCAACACAAGGTTTCCTCCAAGAAAGACAATATCCTGTGGTCGACCTCATATCAAAAGCGCACCCTACCCAATTTGCATCTGAGAGTCCTGTTACTCTGGTATGTCCATGTTCTGAATAGAAAAGCCCTTCCTGGAGCTTTTTTCAAGTACTTCAAAATCCTCATTACCGCCTCCAAGTGGGTAGTCTTTGGTGCTAATAAAAACTGACTCATTACACTGATTGCGAATATGATATTCAGTTTGGTCACCATCAGGTAGTTCAGTTTCTGCACCAATCTCTTGTACCTCCCAACATCCTCAAGAATTCCCCCTGATCTGGTAATAGCTTCGTGTTCACATCTATTAGAGAATCAACCTGCACCCTAGCATTCCAGCCTCTGAAAGCCAGTCGAGTATACTTCCTTTGTGGCAGAAGAATGCCCTTCTTGGACCTGGCTACCTTAATACCTGAGAAGTAGTTCAGATCCAAGATCCTCAGTCTGAAAGTGTTTTTGCAAGTACTTATTCAGGTTATCAATCCCTTTTGTATCATCTCCTGTGATCACACTATTATTCACTAAAATATAGTGGTCTTTTTTTGCGCAATAGAAACCAAATCCCTGAATCATTGATGCAAAGCGCCCAAACTAGACTCTTGGAGACTGTTTTAAACAGTAGAGTGACTTCTTCAACTTGCACACCTTCAAACACTCCTGAGCAACAAAGCATGATGGTTGCTCCATGTAAACCTTCTCATTAAGAGTATCATTGAGAATGACATTCTTGATGTGCAACTGATGAAGTGGCCAGTGGTTTGTCGTGGCTAATGACAGTAAGACTAGTACATATGTCATCTTCGCTACCGGGAAGAAGGTACCTCATAAATCAGTCTATATACTCGTGAGAATCCTTTGGCAATCAATCTCGCCTTTAAGCGAGCCACATACCCATTTGGGTTTAACTTAGATAGTGTAAACCCACTTGCACCAAATGGCTTTCTTCCCTCATGGAAGTATGACCAATTTCCAAGTCTCATTCTGCTCAAAGGCCGTTATCTCCTCCTGCATCACCTGAGTCTAACTTAGAAGAGAATGCTTCTGATACATTTTTGGGAATCGAGCATGAGTCCAAAGATGAAATGAATGAACGAACGGAGGGTGGTAAATGAGAATAAGAAACAAACTGCAAAGATGATGTTGAGTAGAATTACGTGTCTTTTCGAAGTGCAATGGGAAGATTATGAGTAGAAGTACGAGGTAATGCAAAAGGATGAAGGATGAAACCTGACCTAAAGTAGGAACAAGTTTTACTGTAGGTAAACAAGGGCGACCTAATCGACAACGGTAGTACAATGCTGATGAAGTGAAACCACCTGATCGGATGTTAACTCTAGCTCGTACAGTCCGTTCCGCTCACGTCCTGTGCCAATCGTCTTTCTCATTCCAAGCTCTTGAAATACACAATGCGTCTGAAAAATGTCATTGTACAATTTAAAATCTTAGTAATCTTACTTACTGATAATAAGTTGAAAGAGAAACAAGGTAAATAGAAAACATATGATAAAAGAAGACTAGAGGTGGTAGTGGCAACGCACATATCTCTGCAACTCTTCCAGATGACGAGCAATTGTGACGTCAGTTTGAGCAGTTTCAAATGTTTCATCAGCAACAGAACACACATGCCGAGTCATCTCCTTTCTCTGCGACTCTAGCTTAAACATGTACTCTTATATCTTGTCTTACATTGTCTCTCATACTTGGATTATATAGATTCAGAGGCGACTGATCACATGACTGGGATCGAGGTATTTTGTCCTCTTTTACTTTGCCTCATATTCTAACTCTGTGGTCTTAGCAGATGGCTCCTGCACACCCATCGAGTATTGGCAATTATTATGTGTAATTCCTGCTGCATCTCGACTCTGTTTTGGCAATTAACTTTGTAGTCTTTCTTAAAAATATTTTAGTTTCATTTTATTTCTGGGCGATTGATCTCTTTGTCTGACCAGAGACTTGGCTTACGCTTGAGCCGGGTGCTGGTACTTTTCGTGGGCCTTTACTGCTAGTCGACGATGACCATTTCAACGCCCGAGCGATATGACATGTTTTTGTCTTCTAGGGCAGTGTTCTTGCACGACTGCTCCCTCACAGGTCAGGAACTTCTCTCTTTATTTATTTAGATAGATATTTATTGCAGTATAGTTTAATACATGTTCATGTTTTAATATAACAAGCTTAAAATATATGAAATTCTAAGAAAATACAGAATACAACCAACAATCTAGAAGACAAATCTATAAATTCTGTATTTTCTGAATTTGTCGATTTTTCTGCAAAACAATTTTTAGCCTCGCTTTATTTGAATAAGACATGCAATTATCTTTGTACACACTATTTCCAGTTTGGGGTATTTTCTCCGTTCAGAAATATGTCCAGCTAATATTCAGGAAAGTATGTTTAAGCCACATGAAACACATGCACATGAACACAACTATTTGCATGATAGATAGTGTATTTGTTGTGGCTAACTCAAAACAAACAACAATTAGAGAATCATTCAACTAATTATTTATAGAGCGATAAGGTTTGTCCATCATGGCCTTATTGAAGCCTCCTGAAACGCATGGTACTTGTTTGTGAAATAAGTTTCTGGATGGATGATGAGATCAGGAGCATCCTGATTGTAGGGCTATAGAAAAGAGTATATAAAACTATATAACATAGATAGTATGAGGGTTCTTGTCATTAATTCATATATTGGCCATCTACATCACTGCATGTTTCATTTATTAAATGTGTAAATATATCCGTTGCAAATGCGCCCATAATAGTCACTACAGATGCACTACCTATCTAGCATGCAAATAGCTGTGTTTATGTGCGTTTCATGTGGCTTAAACATACTTTCCTGAATATTAGTTTGACATACTTCTTAACAAAAAACAATAAAACATGTCCCAGACTGGAAAGAGGTGCGTGTACAAAGATAACATATCTTATTCAAATTAAGCGAACTCGAAGAAAATTATTTTGCAGGAAAATGGATAAATCAGAAAATACATAATATATAGATTTGTCTAGACTGTTGGTTGTATTTTGTATTTTCCTAGAATTTCATGTATTTTTAGCTTGTTATATTAAAACATGAACATGCATCAAATTATATTGCAATAAATATCTATCTAAATAAATAAATAGGAGAAAAAAAATTTCTGGCACGTTCGGGGGCAGTCGTGCAAGAACACTGCCTTAGAAGACAAAGATTTGCCTATAGATCTGCCTTATCGCTCGGGCGTTGAAATGATCGCCGTCGACTAGCGGTAAAGGCCCCCCTAAAAGTACCAGCACCCTGCTCGAGCGTAAGCCAAGGTCTTTGCTCAGCGGTCGCCCAGAAATCAAATGAAAGTACTAAAATATTTTAAAGAAAGGAAGTTTCTTAGCTGCAAATTTGAGTGCATGAGAAAGAACTCAGAGGAAGGAGAATTGTTGTGTTTCTCTAGTGAATGGGAGAGGCTCTATTATAGCCTTCAGAGCCCCCCACGGAGAGAATCACGAGCTTGGTGCTGGTACTTTCCAAGATATAAAATATAGGTGCACGAAATAGGAGAACTAATTTTCCAAGATAAATGGAAGACTTTTTTTTTTTGGTTTTTGTAGGTTGGGATTAGGGTTTTTTGGATTTTTTTTTGGGGGGGGGGATTTTTGAGTGGCTCTGGTATCATGATAAAATAGTATTAGAGATTGGGGGGGGGGAGAGATGAGTTCTAGGCCTCATACTCTAGTCTATATATAGTAACCAATACAGAATACGTCTAGTCTCACAGGCAATGTGAGACTAAATCAATATAGAACTAAACCAGTAAAGTCTCTCTCAACAATATTGATGGACAATGAAAATTCAAAGCAAACACCTGTAAGAAAAAATTTTAAAAGGATAAATTACAGAACGATACCCTAAGCTTTTACCATTTTTACCCCATATATTGGTCACTGTTAGATATCTTGATGTTCCCAAAATTTTTAACTTCCTACCTTCTATTGAATATTCCTGTGTAATATTCCTGACAGTCAAAGGCCCCTTCACCCTCTACTCTAACTCATTCATCTACTTCACTAAATCCTAATCCTACAAGTACCATCTCTTTACCTCAATTTCATAAGATTTTTGACAATTTCACCCTATTTTGATAGAACTAATCGAAGAAATCCAATCTTTCCATTACGACCATGACCAAAACATATAATCAAAGAGGGAAAATGCAAAATCCATGTCTCTTTTTGTCATTTCCAATCCAATGTATTAAAAAACCCGTTATGTAACTTGTTATAATGCGTTACATAACATAACGACACCTAGCTGTTATATAACACTCGCAAAAAACGTAGTTCCTAGTAACGATCGTTTTTTTAGCGTTACAGACGTTACGTTATGAACATAATGTAACGTTTATAACTCACATTTATTTACACAGGTTGCTAAATATAAAACAGTGAAGCGATTTCTCTCTTCAGACCAAATCGATATGAAACTCTAAATTGGCAACGGTGAGCGAAGCAGCAAAGTATTGAAGCACTCAAGTTCCTCCTTACTCTGCAGTCGACGGCGATGATGGCTCGTGCGGTTTCTCCTTTCTCTGCAGTTCTTCTTTAGTTGCATCTCTCTCATTGACGAGCATCGAAGCATTCCAGTTCCTCTCTTTGATCTCTTTTCAATTGGCGAGGAACTCGTCGTCGTAACGCTCCAAAAAATCAAAGAGTCACATGACTCTTCAATTTACGAGGAACTTGATCTCTCTTCAATTGACGACGAACCACACGACATCGGAGCACCTTAGTTGCTCTCTCTTCGATCTCTCTCTTAAATTGACGACAACGGCGAGGGTGCCTATAACTGCACTAAGCAAATTTTGAAGGTGAAAAATTATTATGTTTGCGAACTTGTTATAACTTGTGAATGTGAAAAATTATTGTGATACTTGCTAAAAATTGTTGTGAGACTTGCTAAATGTGTTATATATTGTTTTGATATTTTTAGTTTTTTAAAATTTTTTCTTATTTATAAAGATTCTTAAATATAGTATATATTATTTTTATTAAATAAATATTAAATCACATAACCTACATTATGCATTATGTCATAACCTATGTTAACATAACAAAGGAAAAATGTTATTGTTATCTTAAACATTGTTCCAATCCCTCTCAATACTTGCCTTCAATCCAGTTCTATGGCTCACTGATTCATCCTCACTCCTATATGCCAGACCAAATGGTTAACTCAGGTTATATATTGGAGGACCAAGAAAGTAGGGTAGGATTTTGGAAGATGTGGAAGAAGACTTGAGGTGGGTAATTGAGAATGAGAGGATTTGATGTGATTCATGCTGGATTCAAGTGTAATGGTAAATGGATCGGGATCAGGATGGTATCAGAGCTTGAGTGTAGGGAAGTAGCTGAAGGTGGAAAGAAAAGTTGGTGAGGAAGTGGGAGAGGATTGTTGGTTTGTTAGCAGTGGGAGGAGCAAGGAAGGTGGTGATTCGGTGGGGGGATGTTGTATTTGGAATTTTGTTGGAGAAGGAAGGCGATAGTGTTTATCCAAAGAATCATATGACCGAAAGTTTTTCTTTAAAACATAACCTTTTTTATCCTTGGCAGGTTGACTAAAAAGGGATTATCTGGTAACCTAAGTGTAGCATACTGTAAGAAGAACTTCATGGCATTTAATTGTAGGGGAAAAATAAATCTGTATGGAGTATTTACTTGTAAAGCTGGTGAAACTTAATGGGCTATGCTGTAATTTAACCAGGGATAAAGAGCAGAAGGAATGATTGCTTTATTAAAAAATATGAATAAACACTTCTAAACTAAGACACAAATTCCTTGTTTTTAGTTTATAAATGCCTAATCTGTCTAACAACAGAAAGTGTGATGGATGCTTAGGTGGAGTGAATTGTTCTACTGTCTTGTGAACAGCAATAATTAACTTTTCTCATTAAATTTCCATTTGATGTATCATCCATTTTGGCCCTTATTTATAGCATAACTGCCTCTTTTGTTCGCCTTATATGACACATGATATATATGCTATAATGAATTATTTTGCCTCCTGCATCCTTAAACCCTAGGACATTCTTTGTTATATATTGAGCACTGATCGAATTTGAACCTCGGGCTTAGGTTGATGGCATCTATCTACTAAAGCCAAACTTTATTTGATATTTTTAAATCTGCTAGTACATTGCCAGCAGTTTTGGCTAAATTTAAACACCCAAGGAGATCTAACCACCGGTTTTCTGATCTAGTATTAAATTTACTTCTGAACCCATTATCCTAGGTTTCAATCCCAGATATATTATTAATTACATTTCTGTTGCATTTGCATTTCTTATGTTCTGTTTCACTGTAAGATATCTGAGATTTAGCGATCTAGTCACTTCAGGGGTTGTATGGAGCTATTCTAGATGGTGTGGAAATGTTTTTCTAATCACCTCTTTTTGGTGTCTACTTTTTAGTGTTGTGAGGAACTGAGCAATGTATTTTGTTTGGGATGAATTTTTGTGGTTGTGTTTTAGAAATATAAATAATAAACCTGCATGAGGAGCCAGGGATAAAACTGAAGTACACAGTTTGAGCAATGAGAACTCAGGATGATACTTGCAACAAACGAGGTCCTGGTGGACATGTGGGAGGGTGTGATTAAGAAACCATGGTTAATAAAGGGTCTTGAGGTATAGGATCTGAGGAAGGGCTTTGGATATAAATTAATAAATAAGGAACGGAATTTGAGGACTATCTCCATACTCTCTTGTTTTTGAGTTCTATTATTGTGTGTACTTCATTAGAGCTAATTTATAACATGTACTTCTTGCCCTTCACAGGATGACAGGAGTAGTGGTGAAGAACATTCATATTCTTCTTTATATATTTTATTAGTTTGAACAGCTTTACTTGCCCCTTGATTTATTCTGTTATTGTTTAATTTAATTTGTTTGATGGTCAAGTTTGTGGCTTTTATATGTGGTTATTTTGAAGTTGATTTCATTAGTGCTGTTCATGAGCTGATAGCGTTTTTTTTGCTATTTATTCGAATGACAGGAATTGGATTGGATCATTGCCTGAGGCGGTAAGACGTGAAATGTCTTATTGTTTTAATTTTATTCGCTGGTTACAGTTGGTCTCTTCTCAGGTGGAAGGAAAAATTGGTGAAGATGATAAAATGATTCAAAGCTGGTGACCAATTTTTATTGAAAATATTCTTACTGGATCTTGTAATTTGGATTTTGTGGTGTTTTTCATTTCCAATAGACAAGGCGGAAAAAGTGAAAAGAAAAAGAGAGGAGTTTATCGATTCACTCCCCTTGTATCATTCAATTAGAATTAACCACACCAGATGACCATTCTAATTGAACACTGTTCAGTGATGAACTTCTGTTGACTAGCTCAAACTTGAAAAAGAAGAAAACCAAAAATCGCTATTTATTTTTCATTGAAGTGCAGTTTGCTAGAATGAAATTGGCATGATGTTGTGGTGGTGGTTGGTGATCTGCATTTGCTAGCATCTTACTGAGTCATCACTTGCGTTTGGTTTATACCAGTGCTTAATATCTAAATCATCTTTAGGTTTTTCCGACAGTACTGTTTTTTTCATCCCTTGTGCGAACTGGGTGCTCTTCAGCTGTGATTCATGTCCTGTTAGATTTTGCAGACAGGTCTCGGAGAGGTATCTTGTGTAGTTTGGGTGTGAAGTCTTTGCATTGTGATTTGATGATGTCTTTGCTTTGTCTTTACAAAGTGTAGTTCTTTACAGCAAATTTATGGTCTTCCACTCTTTCTAGATTTCTGTTCTTGCTTGGAAGTTGGTACATTTTGGGATACGCGCTGTTGGAGGTATAACTGGAAATAAATTTAAAGTTTTTGAAAATATTATAGAATTTTGTTGTGGAAGGATTTACATGAAAATCGACTACATTTTAATTTGATTGGATGCTTAAAAGTTCCTCCGAGAACTAACCAGAGCTCCCTCTGTGTTACTCATGAACCCTGAAGGGATTTGGATGCACAACTCTTGCTGAAGCTCATGAGATGTTTGAGCAGCACATGCGAGTTACCTGGACGGATTGACGATCAGGGCCTACGGCCAATTCGGCTGATCACAAGGCTATGGCAAGGCACGAGGATTGAAACTTCACCTGCGCCCACAGGAGCCTTCTTCTCCTCCAGGGGACTGAATCCTGCGTGCTCAAACATCTTGAAGACAGACATAACTGGCCCGGGGGTGAACATTCTCGCTGCATGGGCGCCGTTACAGGCTGTACCGCCTTCTGTAGTTCACAGCAATGTGACCTTCAACATGATATCTGGTATATACGCCCACCCAGATTGTTCTCCAGCTGCAATCAAGTCGGCAGCCGATCAGAGATGAGCAATTGCAGCCTGCAGGATTCTTTGTGATGGGTGTGTTGGTCACAGTGGCAGACACAGTTTTTTTCTTCTAATGTGAGCGTAAATGTAATAAATATTGCATTCATCAAAACTTGAACTTATGATTTTAATTTTAAGTTATCACTTAAGTTAGAACTCAAAAAGTGTTCTTCTATTAGTAAAAGTAATATAAAAAGAAGAGATAATATATCAAAAAAAAAGTTACAAATTGTACACTGAACTGTGTGTGAGTCCGCCTCCTGTACGGTTATGTGAACCTGTCAAAGGCCATGGATCCCGGCCTAGTTTACAATCTCAGTGCTGATGACTACGTTCCTCCTTGCCTGTGCGGATTGGGCTACAATGACACACAAGCAGGATCCATTGTCCCCCGAAGAATTAGCTGCTCAGGTCTCAAAATTGTTTCTGAATCTGAACTGAATTACCCCGTCTATAATGGTGACGAGTACGGTGGCAGTGAATCGTACACTGACCAATGTTGGAGAAGCCAATTCGATGTACTCTGTCGAGATCCAGCAACCGGAAAGGGGTTTCTGTTAGTGTTACCCCTGCGGCGCTGCAATTTCTGGTCGTGAATGAGAAGAAAAGCTTTACAATGAGCTTCAAATTCATCGGCCGCGATGGGAATATTGAAGGAAAAACTCAACATGGCAAACAGGTTCAAAGGGCAAACAGGTTGCCCTTCCTGAGCATCAAATTAATCAGCAGCTGCATATGTATTCTATGCTACTCGTCTTGGTGTTAATTTTCTTTCTGATGTTATAATATATGATTGTAATCATATGGATTATATGAGTTCTAACTATAGTGGGTTTCTTCTCATGTCAACTGCTGCTGCTGCTGCTGCATCATATGAACTTCTCTACACATTCAGGGTCGTACATTTGATTTATACTGAGCATGTCTTGACCGTATTCATTTAATTCTAGTCTGAATTGAAATTGCATCTGTTTGGGTAGCCCAGCAAGGGCTTTTAGAACAGAATACGCCCACTGTGAGTGGCCCATACTGTTTGAGGGCCTATCTAGCTAGAAGACAACGACCCAATCTCTCCCTCGACATCATCAGAGAGAGGAGAAAGAAGGAGATCATAGATTCTACAAAGGCCCGGGAGCACGTCAGCCTGGGACTATAGAGGCAACTGAGCACTGTAACCGAAGGGTACAGAGTTGACTGACCGGCGAGTCCTCTGTTGGCACTCTGACGACTTGAAAAGTTCCCTCAAATCATGGAGAGCGACAGTTGTAGTCATGACGCCTTCAAACCTAAAGTGGCCTCCAAAATGACCAAATCAATCCTTTTGACCTACTTATAATATGCCTACAGTAGCTCCAAGAAAGGGGAGGTCCCAAACCCTAGCAAGTGTTATTTACTCTTGAATATACACTTTAGATTTGGGCCAACTTAAGCGTTGGAGGGTTCTAGGTCGGGAGCCATCTCGGCCTCTTTTGACCTATTGGTCGTCTATGTTTTGCAGGATACACCTCGGCCTTGCGGGATAGAGCGCAACCCAACCTTCTAAAGAGCCCAGTCTGACAGTCCAATTCACATTCACGTCAGAATTTACTCAAACATTGACGCAAGCAAAAGAGTATGCTGTCTATCGGTTTACAACCACCCCGGACCGGTGAGGTCCCCGTCACTAACAAATCCTCCATGCCCCTAATCCCTGAGAGGGGACCAACCTCATCATCGAGCCCGCCTTCGTCACCATGGAGCGTTCAAATTGATTGCAGCGCAAGTCCAGGCCCTCACATGCGCTATTGAGACGCTCGTAGCGCGGGAAAGGCATAGGGATTCCGTCGGAGGAGAGACCCCCAATGAAGGACTTGGGGCATCATCTCAAAAGACTAGCCTTCTAGGTGGAGTTGCCCAAATACTTATATACGCAAGACCATCTCCATGTCTAGCCGATGTGGGACTATTTGTTTGACCCAAATCCCAACACACAATCAGGGTGATCTGAACGGAGGTGGTGGTGGGAAACTCGCGGAGGGCACTATTCTCGGCCACGCCTCTCGACGAGAGGACCTTTCCCTTATGTAACCAATCAGAACACATGTAGGCATGTGTTAACTAATTGACCATGTTACATGCTTGTGCATGTGGATTTCTCTACAAAGAAACCCAGCATTTAATAAGAAACCAAGGATGAAATCCTCCAGCCAATAGAAGAAACCGAGTCGTCGAAAGAGTACCAAGCTTCCTTGGTCGGATCTTGAGCAGGGCCGGAGTCCGAAGAGTCGAAACTCAATTTAGGGCGTGTTTGTTTCCCGTAATTGGTCTGTAAGTGGTAAAATGGAATTGCAGCAAAATCATTTATGATGTTTGTGTTGTGCCTACGACAACAACCTGATGAGAATCCCTCCTGAATCTCCCAAGCACAAAGAACAATTCCAAACAGCACAAAACAATCACCAGAGAAAGCACACGCGCAAGCAAACAATTTAACAAGGTTCGGCCTCAATGCCTACGTCCTCGGGGCAATCAAAAGAGAGATTAATTACTTGGAAGATGATTACAATTGTTAGCAGCCTCTTTTAATGCAAGAGAACTCAAGCAAACCCAGCCTTCAGCAGCCCTCCATGAAACCCTAGGCAAAAACCCATATTTATACCAACCGGTTTTCAAAACAGAAAACGCAGCCTGCCCCGCTTATCGGTCGACCGGGCGGTCGACCGACCATTTCCACCGGTCGACTGGCCGGTCGACCGGGTGCCCAACAGAGAGTTGGGTACTTACAGTCAGTCGAGTCGGTCGACCGGGCGGTCGACCGAGCTCTAACACTGTGCACGTTGTGCACGTCGGTCGACCGGGCCGGTCGACCGATCTCCTGATACTATGGACGGTCGACCGGGCCGGTCGACCGCCACCTCTGTTTCCTGCTGCTGCTACTATTTTCTGCTGCTGTTTCCTTCGCCTTTCTGTCGTCGACTTCCTCGGCGATCACCTCGACGACCCCTCGGCAATCCATGTCAACTTCCTCAGCAATATTCTCTCTTTCTAACAATTCTCCACCTCGGTGAAGATTTTTCCCAAAATCTGAGTCGATCTCTGACGAACTCCAGTCTATCACCTGGCGAAATCGACACACGATCTCGGCTTGCGCGTACCAGACGAAATCGACACACGATCTCGGCGAAATCGACACACGATCTCGGCTTGGAGTCTTAGCTCATCTGTCCACTGGAAAGCACCGCTCATGCCTTCCCTGTACTTCACCTTAGGAGAACTTCCTTACATGCCGATCACCAAACCATGGCTTCTACTCTTCAACTTCATGACCTCATGAAGACTTCTTCACGAGCCAACACTGACTCTCCAACTGACCAGCTCTATCTAGTCTACCTGTCTTCCACTGACGGTCTAGCCAAGTTTGCGTAGAGCACATCAAATATCATCAGCTTCAACGGGATGCATATCCCTCCTTATGCAAGCACAACATCTTCTCTCTGAAAGATTTAATCTGTTCATCGAGATCAAAAAATCTCACCACTACGTGAGATTCAACTGGCCACAACGCTTTACCTCTACGTGAAACCTCTCCACCTCTACGTGAAGTTCCATCGGCCACAACTCTTCACCTCTAGTGAAGATCCAAACAGCTTCTCGAGAACCCAAATAGCTCCATAAGAGTTGCATCACCAAATGGCTGCGCCTTTATGGCTGCCTACGTACCTTTGCCCAAAAGGATCAAGCCAACCGTAGTTCATTTAAGATGAGCTTCATCAAGCTCAAGCAATGGTACCTGTATTTGTAGCAGTGAACCTGTCTGACCGAGTCATATGAACCTCTTCCCGACCATCATGGAGGACAACGGCCTTCAACTTCAGCTTGTCACGATCACAAGCTTGAGATTCATGCTTCTTTCCCCACAAGCGTGGTTTCACCTTTATTCCAATAGCTGCAAACAACTCGACATCCTCAACAATGTCTTCAACCTGTTCAGCATCAACCTTGGTATCATGATCTCCACCCCGTGTCACATCCAGTGAAGTCTCATCAAATGCCGAACCAACTGGAGATGATGGAGTAGCATCAACCTCTACCCGCTGCGATCCTTCCTTGGTCTTCGTCCTCTCCACCTGCTGAGAGACGATGAACTTCAACCCTGAAGTCTCTCCAAAAGTGACATTCCTGCTCATCACGATCTTTTTATCTTCGGGGTCCCACAACCTGTAGCTGTTTCCTTTGATACCCAAATAGACAAACCTCTTTGCTCGCGGATTCACCTTGCCATTCTTGGCACTGAAGTAGGCCGGACTTCCAAACTCCCGCAGCAAACAATGATCTTGAGCAGCTTTCCCAGACCAAATTTTCACTGGAGCTTTACCTCCTATCGCAGTCGATCTGTTTATGAGATGGCTAGCATACTCAGTCGCCTTAGCCCAAAACGACCTGTCTAATTCTACTTTAGACAACAACCTCCGAACATCCTCCAGTAAGGAACGGACTACATCTTTAGCCAACCCATCTGTACCTGTCGTGAAGTGAGTAGCAATACCTGTGTTCTGGCCAAATCGTAGGAATTGGTGCATGTCCTTTCCAACATTACCAATCTGAAGCTCCTTTATCTTCCTACCTATCTGCCTCTCCATTCTTCCTCTCCACTTCACCAACACATCTAGGGTTTCAACCCTTTGTCTCATGGGATATATCCAAACTTGCCTAGATGAACCATCAACAAAAGAGACAAAGTACCTGTGACCTCCAAGCGATGCCGTCTTAGCAGGTCCCCATACGCTCATATGAATACAATCAAGAAGACCTTCATTGCAGTGGAGTACTAGTGCTGAATCTCACTTTCTTCTTGTCCAGAACGCTGTGTCCACCTTCTAAATTGCAGGTAGCAGCACCTTCCAGTGATTCCATCTTTGCAGGAGCTAGCAAAGACTTCTCTTCTTCCTGTCCGACCTTTCCCTACCATACCTCCGGGCCACCAACATCTGAAGAGCTCGAAGTCTCCACCTGATATGTAATCGTACTACCCTTCAAGTAGTAGAGGTTGCCTTGGCGGATGCCCTTCATCACCGCCATCGAGCCCTTGATCATCCTGAGAGCGCCATCTCAAACAGATATAACCATGCCCGATGCTTCTAACGTGCCAACTGAGATAAGATTCCTTTTGAGCTGAAGTACATACCTCACCTCCTTCAACTCTCGAACTATCCTATCATCCATCTTGATGCGGACTGTACCCATCCCTTCTATATTACACGGATGGTCATCCCCCATGACCGTGTAACATCCATCCAGCTTCTCAAAGCTAGAAAAACCAGGCCCTATTCGGGCACACATGATAGGTGGCTCCGCTACCCAAGATCCACTCAGCACTATCTGAGTTACAAACAGTAGAGGTAGTAACCGAGAGAGAGAACACCGATGAGTCATCATCCGATCCATCCGCCTGTGCGAGATTCGCCTCGGTCTTTGACTCCACCTTCTTACCTTTGGCCTTCGGGCATTCTGCTTTCCAGTGTCCTACTTCCTTACACAAGGCACACTGATTCCTCTTTAGATTTCTGAAACCCGGCCTGGACTTTGACCTTCCTCTAACATCCTTTCCCTTCCTCGATGAACCTCTGCTCTTACTTCCAGTGCCTCCGCCGATGAGTTTGATTTAGAAGGATGTCTCTCCTTCTTCCTCGTCTCATAACTTGTCAGTGCAGACGACACCTCATTCTAATCCAAGGTCTGCTTTCCATTGATAAAGGTCAGTGTGAATGTCTCATACTCCTCCTCCGGGAGTGAGTTCAGGAAGATGATCGCCTTATCCTCCTCTTCTACAATGACATCCACGTTCACCAAGTCTGTAAGAATCTTCGTGTATCGGTTGATGTGCTCATTCACTATGCTCCCCTTCTTCATCTGAAATCCGTACAGCTTACTCTTAAGCTGCAACCTTGACTCAACACTCTTCGTCAAGTATTTCTTCTCAAAGGTTTCCCACAGATGCTTCGCCGGCGTCTCATGTTGTGCAAGGTATTTTATGTCTTGCGACAAACATGAACGTATCAATCCACACGCCGACCTGTTCATCTTTGCCCACTCTTCATTAGTGGTCTTGCTTCTCTTCTTTTCCAGAAGGAGAGTATCCTCGAGGTTCGATGCATTCAGTGTATCCATAACCTCACATCTCCACATCCCGAAGTTATTTGTACCATGAACTTGACAACATCAATCCTCGGGTGAGGATTCATGGTCTTAATCGAAGCAATTTCTTCTGCCATTGAGATTTCTTGATCCTCTATCTATGCGGAAGAACAACCAACTGGAAATAGATCACTACTCAGATAAAAATTAGATTTTTATCTTTTCCTTGAAACCCTAAATCGAGTTTCTCTCCGGATCTACTTCACCACAGATTCCACAAGCTCTCCTTGCGTCCTCCTGAGATCGACACACGATCCTACGAACACCAATACCTCTGATTTGAGATCGACACACGATCTCCACTGAATCAGATCTCGAGCCCTTCGAATCTTTAAAAATTCCAAGCGAAACTTGGAAGCTCTGATGCCATTTGTTGTGCCTACGACAACAACTTGATGAGAATCCCTCCCTGAATCTCCCAAGCACGAAAAACAATTTCAAACAGCACAAAACAATCACCTGAGAAAGCACACGCGTAAACAAACAATTTAACGAGGTTCGACCTCAATGCCTACGTCCTCGGGGCAATCAAAAGAGAGATTAATTACTTGGAAGATGATTACAATTGCTAGTAGCCTCTTTTAATGCAAGAGAACTCAAGCAAACCCAGCCTTCAGCAGCCCCCCATGAAACCCTAGGCAAAAACCCATATTTATACCAACCGGTTTCCAAAACAGAAAACGCAGCCCGCCACGCTTGTCGGTCGACCGGGCGATCGACTGACCATTTCCACCGGTCGACCGGCCGGTGGACCGGGTGCCCAACATAGAGTTGGGTACTTACAGTCAGTCGAGTCGGTCGACCAGGCGGTCGACCGAGCTCTAACACTGTGCACGTTGTGCACGTCGGTCGACCGGGCCGGTCGACAGATCTCCTGATACTGTGGATGGTCGACCGGGCCGGTCGACCGCCACCTCTGTTTCCTGCTGCTGCTGCTATTTTCTGCTGCTGTTTCCTTCGCCTTTCCGTCGTCGACTTCCTCGGCGATCACCTCGACGACCCCTCGGCAATCCATGTCAACTTCCTCAGCAATATTCTCTCTTTCCAACAGTTTGTTTGAGGTCGTAAGTTGTGAAACACACTTGCAGTCTAAACAGTTAATTTTGTGATAAAGTAGAATTGCAGCACAAAGAGTTAATTTTGCTGTCATGCAAATCTGTATTGCAGGCAGTTAATTGTAGTTAGATTAATATTTTTTTTATTATAAGATTAATCTTTTTAAGTTATGAAAAACTTTTTTTTGAATTGTGAGACTAAATTTAATTATTAGATTAAAAAGAGTTAGTGCTGCCAGTCAATCGTGAAGATTCACCGAGATGGTTTGGAACTGGTTGCTCGAAAGTATCATTCATGCGGCTAACACAAGAAGAATGCATCTTGCTTATTTTGATTGAAAACTTGCACGAAGATCTCCAACGATGATGAGGCGAAGGTGAGGGAAGATTTCAATGATTGAAAAAATTATATATATAAAAAAAAAACTTCAACATGGCGCGAAGCGAAAGTGACCCAGCGCGTAATTTGAGATTTTTTAAAAGAATTTTTACTACTTTGATCATTCTTCCTTTCATTGTTATTATTTTATTCTTCTCACTTCTTGAAAAATTCCGCTTTTGTCCAAGTTTTGTCTTCTATTTGTTTAAATCAAGATTTTCTTCTTTTCTTGGTTACTGATTATTTTTTTCATTTTTCTTCCCATACTATTTATTTTTAGTTTTTTTTTAAAATTTCCTGATTCTGTAATATATATATATATATATATATATATATATATATATATATATATATATATATATATCTGATAGATCAAATCAAATAAAACCTGATCTCTATTAGATCCAACGGCCCACATGAAAGTTCTCACAGAAATCTGTGAGAACGGTTCTCAGAGGATCAATTCACTCACTCACTCTCTCTCTCTCTCTCTCTCTCTCTCTCTCTCTCTCTCTATATATATATATATATATATATATATATATATATATATATATATATATATATATATATATATAGCGAGTTGATCCCTAAGAACGGTTCTCACGAATTCATGTGAGAACTTTCACGTGGGCCGTCGGATCTGATAGAGATCTAGTTTTATTTGATTTGATCTATCAGATCCGACGAACCACGTGAAAGTTCTCACAGAAATCCGTGAGAGCCGTTCTTAGAGGATCAGCTCCCATATAGATCATGACACATGTCCTGCTACCGAAAGACACTCCGAGTGGTCAAGGACTCCTCCATCAAGTCCAGCACGGACACGTGTGGAAACTCTCACGAATCCATCATGAGGCCACATTCAGTCCGGAGTCACTCTCACGGACTCTCGATTAATTCGGAGTCATTCCGGCAGTCTGTAGGCCCCAGCCTCCGAAACGAAAACGCTCCGAAAAAAACTGTCGTTTCTACGCTGGTTACAGCTCATCGACACGATTCTCGCGATTCACTGTTTCAGTTACGTTGCTAGGTTATCCATACGTTCAGACATTACAACGCCCTCACATCAATATCAATGCATGCTGTTATGCATAGTGGCAGATATTTCTACATAACAATCCCAACAATTAAGAGGCGCGATCTGGACGGTTACGAGGAAATCACAACATGCTAATCGTGCAGTTGCAGAGATTGGAATACCTATGTTTGTGCATTAAGAACTCATTCAGGTATTAATATTGCTTGTTCTCCAAAAGGAAAGATGTTCACTTCTAATTACCACAAAAACACCACACACACCCTCTTTACTTTCTTTCAACGAGAATACTCATTCTCACGCCTGAGAATTTATTCGGGCACCATACCGATGCTCCTGACCTAAAAAGTGTTTTCTTTCTTGTGTCTTTCTTGACAAATCTGATCGGAAGCGTTCAATCATCTGTGGTGGAAAATCCCCACCACATTATCCTTTCTCCAATTCATCTTTATATTTTCCCAAAATTTTTCTTTTACTTTTCTTCATTTGTTTATGTTTTTTCCATATTTCTATTTTATTTTCTATTAATTTTATTATTAATTTTTTATTATTTTAATTTTTTTGATATTCATTATCTGACTAAATTAAAATTTAATTCTTAATCTATAAACTTCTTATTAAATGACTCAACTTTTACTATGAATTTCTTTCTTTCTTTTATTTTATTATTGTACTTTTTATTCCTTATTTTCTTTAATTGAAACTTTGTACACTTCTTATTTTCTACTTTACAGATTATTGTATGTTTCTTCCATATTTTTTTATTTTATTTACTATTTATTTCTTATTTTCAAATTTTTTATTTTTTAAAATTCTCTCACACTTTTATTTTTGCTGATTATTCTTTTTTCTCTTTTCTCCATTTTTTCTTGTTGTTATTTCTCTTCTTTCAAAATATTTATTTACCTTTTATTAATATACTACATTTTGTTTTCTTTTGGACATTATACTCTTTTTTCATACTTCTTTATTTTCTTTTTCTCGCTTATTTCTTTCTTTCTTTTCTTGACTGTGTTTCACTTTGAATTTTATTTTCTCTTTGATTAGATTTTCATTTTGTTTTTTATATTTTTATATTTTTTTATTTTTTCTTTTCTATTTTGATTAGCTTTTCTTGTAAATTCATTTCATTCTTTTGAGAAGTGTTTTAAACTATTAAGCTAATTTGCTTCTTTTTTTCCTTTATTTTTGATTGAATAAATCTTGATAAGAAAGAAAAGAAAAGAATTAGAAATGAAGAAAATTAAAAAGATCTTGATAAAAGATCAAAGAATTGAAAGAAAATAAGTAGAATGGAATTATTAAAATTATGGAAACACAAAATGAAAGAGAAAGAAAACAAAGAAAATCGACAAAGTAATACGAAAAAAATAAAAAAAATCAATGAAAATATTGTAAAAAGGATGAAGACATAATATAAATAAAAGAAGGATAATATATTCAGGAAAATAAAGAAAAGAAAAAGTGAAATAAATTAGAGAAAAATGCAAATGATGTATAAAAAAATAAGAATAAGTCTAGAAATTTTTTAAAAAAATCTGGGAGAAAATAAAAGAAAACTATTGCAAATATATACTATATTTCGTTTTATGTTTACTCTATATCTCTATTATTCTAAGATAAAATATAATTGGGTAGTTAATAGTAAAATTATTAATGAATAGGTACCCCTTTATTTCAAATTAATTATTTGAATAAAATGTACAAATTAAAAGTAAAAGAAATCACTCCAATTTTACATGAAATCTTATCAAATTTGAATCTCAATTTATAATCAAGGTTATATAATAAAGTAAAAAGAACACTATGTTAATTTAATAAACATTTCAACGTTTTACCAACATTAAAACTGAATAGTTTTTAAATATGTGCACATTTTGTCACCCCTCCTGTTTTCTTATCGTTTATTATTTGTGATTAGATATATTTATATATTTGGATTCCTTATTATGAACTTTTAGTCTAATTTTATAGGTTACTTTTATTAGAATCCAAATAAGTTGACTCTTTAATCTAAAAATGAGTTCCTTTTTACATAAAATTTAAACTCTAATTTGATATAGATATACTTTTCTTGTAATATTTCTAATAAAATTGAAAGTCTATTTATATTTATTTTAAATTGTAATTTGCTATGAACATATATCTCTTGCAAGAAACCTAATAAATTTAAAACTCTTGATAATTTGGAGAAGAAAATTTCTGTATATTGATTCACCAAGCAATTACATCAATAAATACAAGTGTGGAGAGATAAATAAGTAAACTATACATGTCTAGATACAAAGTATATTAACACCCCCTCAAACTCACAGTGGATCAAACACTGAGAGTTTGAATAAAACTCGCGAATTTGATAAGAGGTCTTGGTGAATAAATCAGCTAACTAAGCTCCTAACAGAATGTAGGGAAGAGTGATATTGCCTTTCTCATATTCCTAACGAGTAATATGACAGTCGATCTCAATATGTTTGATGAAATTATGAAAAACAGGATTGGAGGTGATATCAATGACACTGTTGTTATCACCATACATGAGAATAGGTGTACTACAGAGACACCCATATCACCGAGGTCGGGTAACCATCAAAGCTCTAAGGTAGTATCAGCCATAGAGTTGGTATCAGCCATAGAGCGATATTCATCCTCAGTGCTCGAGCGAGAGACAACATCCTGGTGCTTGCTAAGCCAAGAAATGAGAGAGGAGCCCAGAAAAATACGAAAGTCTGCAGTGGAGCGGCGTTTGTCAGGATCATCGCCCATCCATCATCAGAATAAGCCCGAAGAGAAAGTAATGAATCAGAACTACATAGCAATGATCGAGAAATGGTGCTTCGGAGATAACGAAGCACAGAAGTAATGCCGCATGTTGAGCTGAGGTAGGAGCCTAACAAACTGACTGATGACATGAACAACCTGAGAAATATCTAGGTGAGTAGCATAAAGATATATGAGAAACCTACCAGTTTTCTGTACTGCGTAGGCTGCGGTAATAGAGTACCATTGTTGCGTCTGAGTTTGCGATGAAGCTCCATAGGTGTGAAATTGGGAGCGGATACAGAAGCAGCAGGATCACTCAGGGTGGCACAATCAAGAATGTCAGTAATGTACTTCTGTTGAGACAGAAGATAGCCACAAGAGGAGTAGACAAGCTCAATACCAGGAAAATACTGTCGAAACATTGTATAATCAACCATGCTCTCTGTATACCAGCAGAGGGGAGAAATTGACGAAAACGCTTGTAGGCTGTCTAAAAAATCACTAAGAGACAAGCCATTGAAAAGCAGAATTCCAAGTTCTAGACGCAAAGCTAATTTTGGCCGCGTCTCAACACCAAGGCGCGAGGGTTCAAACCCGCGTCTCAGCATCAAGGCGTGAGGCTCAACAGCCGCGTCTCAGCATCAAGGCGCGAGGCTCGACACCCGCGTCACAGCAGCACCAAGGCGCGTAGGTCGAAACCGCGTCTCAGCATCAAGGCGCGAGGATCGACAACCGCGTCTCAGCCGCACTGCAGTGCCAAGGCGCGTGGGTTGACACCCGCGTCTCAGTTGTAACCGTCCCGGTTATAGGGTCAATCACGGCCCACATAACGGGGAAAGTTAGCCCCCACTGTGAAGTGCTTTTAGGAGGCACGTACGCCCCTGAAACCTCTATAAATAGCCCGTTGCTATGGAGAAGGGGTCGGATTTTTTTTTTGGAGAAAGAAGAACCCTGAGAGAAAAGAGCTTGACTTTAGATCTTCCACGTAGGAGGAAAGAGAATCCAACTCTTCAGCCAACTTGCTGTGTTCAAGTTGGTCTTTGCCGACAATCTCTTTGAGAGTTTTGGTCGACATAGCTGTGTTACTCCGTCAACCACCCAAAGAGAAGAGCCCCGGAAGATCTCAACGTTCACCGGGTCAACGGAAAATAAGATTCACTCTCCACCGCCACTTGAAGAACCCAGCCTTAAACAAAGGGAGGATTCAAGACTCAACATCCTCTCTCCCTTGTAGTCGGAAAAACTGTTTTGTTGTAATCTTTCAATTGATCCAAGGAAATTTTACAGCGAATCCTCTTTCGATTTTCCGTGCGCGTACAAGAGATGGCGACTCCTGGGGACCTTATTTGTTACTGACGAACAAATCGTGGCGCAAGGTGACGTCTTCTATAAGGGGAAGATGGTCGAATCGCTTGTCGTCGAGTTCGACCAGGCAAAGTATGAAGAGTTTCTCTCTTTCCGGTTCCAAAAGCCCAAAGACCCGCGTCTGCCGCAGGGTCTCTACGGGGACTTGCCCGAAACTCGCTCTGAGACTCTCTCAGGCACGGCTGCTGTGAAGGGTGTCGCGGCCAACTGCGCCAAACGTGACACACACGCCGTCTCTCAGGAGACCCGCGTGGCCTCAGGCGCAGCTGCTGTAAAGGATGTCGCGGCCAACCGCGCCATACGAGATACACGCGCCAACGTCTCTCAGGAGACCCGCGTGGTCAAGCTCCCTGGTGTCCAGCCAGTTCACCCTCTCCCTCAGTACCAGGTCGTCGTTGGTTTCTCTCCACCTCCACGACGCAACCGAAACGCTGAGCGCCGACAGAGGAGGCGTGCGCGTCAGCTGCAAGTTGGAACTTCTGATCGTCCAACTGAGGCAGGTCGCAAGGTTCAAACTGGCGTCTCAGTTGCGCCGTATCCAGCACGCGAAGTCCGAGTTTGGCAACCCAAACACGAGACTCCCTAAGTTAGCTCCTCTAAAGCTCCACTCACCAGACGCCTAGGCGAAGCTTGCGCGCCTCATCAAGCACAAGAAGCGCGCACCTCTAGGCGTAGGGCCCAGCAGCCCGCTTTCTCTCAAGCGTCTCTGCTCCGACGCACCAATCAACAACGCGACAGTCGTGTCTCTTCTCAGCAAAGACGCTAGGCACGCGTCCTAAAGCTGCGACGCGAGAACTGCGTCTCTGAATCCTGCGTCCAAGCTGTACAGCGCAAGGATGCCTCTTGCCCTCGAAGTTGCAAAGTTAATCTCTTCGATCCCCTTCCCCGCGATCTAAGGATTACTTGACGAAGAAAGAAGTGATAATCAAATCACTTCATCATGTTGCTGCCAACGGCTCATCTCTATGATCTCTGAGTGCCGTTGTGATTCAGGCGTGAACCAGCAGTCTTTAGTTAGACAGCTGACCCTGATTCCCCCATCAGCCAAAAGAAGACGCTCTCACAAGCGGAGGATCTTCTCTGACACTGAGTATCCAGAGCTCACTGCAAATATGTCGAGCAGGAGCAGGGAAAAACAGCCTGTAGTCAGCTCCGACGAGTCTGACTCTGAACCAGAAGGAGTGTACCGACACACTCGCACCTGAACCGGGGCAATTCCCCCGATTGACTACAATGCTCTAGTCCGGGGCATTGAGGTGAATGACTCGCATTCCGCTATTGCGGAGTCGCAGGCTTCAAATTCCTCCATGGAAAAAGAGGCCTACATATATATGACTAGCACTCCTGAGGAGACCGCCAGGCGCTTGGAGCAGCAAGCCCAGGTCAAGAAGGAACAATTCGAGATGATTCGCGCTCAGCAAGAATCTATCGACGCCCTCAAGCAGATGCTCGCACAGTTGCTTGAAGACAAGAGGAAGTCAACTAACAAAGCCTCCTCTAAGAAGTCTAAAGGCAAACGAAAGGAGGGGAAAGTTCATCTTCTGTGCACATAGAGGAGGAAGAGCAACCTACTTCTGGTTCGTCTAAATCCTCATCGCAGGAAAAGGACGACCGAGACCAGGGAAAGTTTATTCTAAAAGAATGAATCAGTTAGAGCAACGTCTTGAGGCCCTTACCAACCGGAAAGGCCTCCAAGAAGCAGGATTGATCCGGCCATATCAGGCCGAGTGGGACTCAGTTCCGTACCCACCCAAGTTCAAGGCTCCGACCCTCCAAGCGTTTGATGGGAAAGGTTCACCGAATCAACATGTCTACTACTTCAAGTCTCAAACAGGGAACGTGGTAGATAACATGCCATCCTGGCGCGTTTATTCATCGGCACCTTAAAATGGCTCACCTTTGAATGGTTCATGAAGCTCCGGAGGGCTCCATCAAAAATTGGGGCGACTTGGAGAAACACTTTCTAACGCGCTTCTTTGAAGATGACTCGGAGGTCAACATGCCTACCCTTTTAGCCACCAAGCAGCGAAAGGGAGAGTCCGTCAAGTCTTTCGTAGAAAGATTTCGAAACGTAGCACTCTGATGTCCAAGCGGTATGACCCAGTCACCCTGGTGAAAACATGCCGCCACAATCTCCAAACTTCACTCCTTACCCAAATAGGAGTTGCTGAAAGCCGCACCTGAAAGCAGTTAATCCAATAAGGTGAACAGGCTGAAGAGATCGTCGCCCGGGTCAAGGCAGAAGAAAACAAACCCAGACCTGAGAGGTCATCGAGGCGTACGCCGGACACATCCCTCCAAGCCAAACGGAAGGACAACTTGGCGACAGAAACCAAATCTTCTGTCAAACCTCAACCGGTTAAAGGGAGTGGCTCTTCAAGCCAACCACGCGCCAACAAGCAGTATTCCTTCAAGGATGAACATGTCGACTCGCTCTTCAAATTACTCAACAAGAGCAATCGACTGAAGCTTCATGAAGCTAGGCGCCCTGAAGAAGTCGGTAAAACCGACAATCCCAGCTACTGCATGTATCACAGGATGCTGGGACACCCCACCAAGAGCTGTCATGTCTTCAAGGACATCCTTCAGGCTCTGATTGACGCGGAGGTGTTAAAACTCCGTCCAGAGCAGAAGAAGGTGGCGGCCAATATGACGTCATTCCTCCAGTTTGGAAGGCAACCTCCAACACCCTCTGGAGTAGTCCCTATCCCAAGAGGAGAGCTGAGAATGGTCAACACAAACCCTCATCAACAGCAAGAGAAGGGCCTGGTACCTGTCACCACACCTCAAGGAGAAATCATGTGGGTTCATCCTGACCTTGTTGATGGCCAGCAATGGACTACTGTGACCAACAGAAAGTCCAAAGGCAAAACAAAGGCCACATCCTGTAATGTGGTATGCACCTCTTTGCGGGAAGCAGAGACTGATGTTCTCTCACTGACCGATTCGGAAGAGGAAACAATGGTTCTGGTCACAGAACCCAGTCAACTGGTGGCGGAAACCCGTTCAGGGCAGTCATATTTGAAAAAGTATGACGAAATGGCGATAACTCCTCCAAGACCCGCTGCAGAGCCAGCCAAGCCCTCCACAAAGCAATCTGTGGAGAAACAGAAAGAGCTTCGGTTCTCCAGAGTTCTTTCAAAGGACCTAGCGGAAGGATCCACAACACCTTACCGCTTTGATGTCCTGGCTCAACTAGCCAACATCCCGGCGCGGATTACGTTTATGAGCTTCTTAGGCTATCAAAGTCGACCAGAGAAGCCCTACAAGAAGCTCTAGCTAATGCTGGGTCTTCATGACCCAGGTGCCGATTGGACCAAGGGAGGAAGATGTAGAGGATTGCCTCCACGCCTCCCAAAATATTCCCTGCATCACCTTTACGGCAGATGATATGCAGGTCAAAGGGAACATGATCGACCCCTTTACTTCGTAGGGTATATTGGATCATCTGAGGTGAACCGCATTCAGGTAGATCCCGGGTCCGCATTGAGCATTATGCCTCGCCGAGTCATGCAACATCTCGGGATTCCTACTCACCGTTTGAGCGCCACCCAGACTACTATTTACGAGTTCAATGCCAATAGTACCCGTCCAATGGGGAAGGTCAAGCTCAAATGCCAGATTGGAGACCTAAAGTCAGAGGTGACATGCTATGTCATAGATGCTGACACCTCCTACAACTTGCTGCTGGGACGACCGTGGATTCATCGCAATTCTATCGTTCCTCTACTCTCCACCAAGTCATGAAATACATTGACGGAAGTGGAAAGGTGCGAACGTTGATTGCCGAAAGGCATCCGTTCAAGGGAGTGGAGAATTATTTCACAGATTCCCTCCTGTACCAGGAATCTGTAGAAACAGATGAAATCCCGCAACCAGAGGAGCCCGACTCTGGTAACGAAGCCGACACCGAGCTCGAAAAAGAAGAGTGCGTGTGGGAGCTAGATCCACTGTAACGAGCACTAATAAGCTCGATATTGATAATACCACCGACGATGTAGGCGGATGATATATTAATGAAGATTTAGATCTGGCGTATTTTCTGTGTTTGCTTCTGATTCGGTACCGTCAGACACAAGTACCGACGTGGATGACGATCTCTGGTCGGCAATGGATGCTTTGACATCATTGCATGTACCGGTGAAATCGTCCTTCGAAACATGTCGAAATGTCGGCGATGCGCAAGAATTAATATTCATGGTTCCAATGAGAAGGAAAGGCCAAAGACCCATTCTCTTCGGACGAATTGAATCCGAACCAATGACCCATGAAGAATCAGAAGGCGAGCAGGAATCCCCTCAGTTCGGTCATTATGAGCCAAAAGCACTCAGAATGATGAAAAACATGGGATATGATCTGACAAGCGGACCAGGGTTGAACTTCGGTAAAGGAAGGAGAACGCTACTCCGATCTTTTGTGCTGAAAGGGAAAACCCTGATTATTATCATCGGACTCGCAGGGGGTTGGGCTATATATCAACTCCAGCTCCATCAAACTCTGACTCTGAAGAGTCATTATATCATGATTACTCATCAGGCACGTCATCATGGGAGTCCGATGTTAGTGTCGGCAACATCTTCAGAGAACTTTCAGTGAACATGGTTTCAATAAGCCATCTGGAAGATGGAGATGAAGAAAT
>JAVJIF010018022.1:0-98653 GCA_038442645.1 Agave tequilana | reverse complement strand
CTTGAGGCACAATTATTCAGCTTAATCGGGCTTCTGACTGTATATATACATTTTTTTGTGTGGCACTTAAAGTCTTTGTCTATAAATTCAAGAGTGTGTAGTTAATGCATATTTACTAAGGCAAAATTAAAGAGATTAGCTCTTTTCCTAATTCCTTCGAAACTATCAATCCAGCCATATTCTTTTATTTAGACTAAAGTAAGAATTTCTAATTTGGGTTTCCTTAATCCTTATAATTGTTTTGTATTTTTACAAAAGACCATAAAAATTCTCTACTAAAAGAATAATTTTTTTAAGATATTCATATTCCTTCCCCACCCATATCTAATGCATTGTCCTCAATGTATGACATGTCAATGTAAATGCAATAAATAGGTAGAAAGAACGATCTTACCGTCTCTGTCTAATCGGACCGGCTGAAGTGCTAGGGCCAGCTGAGCGTGAACGCCTAAGGGTTTCCTCAATGCGTTCCAGCCTAGTGTTTTGATCCTCCAATTGTCTTTGCAGCCTGATCTGTCCCCTAAAAATCTTTTTCATGTCCTTCCAGATGGAAGATATGAATGCATTGGTCTCGGTAGGGGGTGGTTGTCGTCAAATTGGGGCTCATCTTCCGCATCCATTTGTTCCTCTGATGATGACTCAACAGGAACATCTTCAAGGTGTCCAGATCGAGTGCAGACAATTGTTGTACGTACTGGTAATACGTTCATGGTAACTCTATCATGCTCAACAAATTCCGCGTCCGGGAGAAAATTTCTGCATTGACAGGTCACCAGAACGGGTAAAGAGTATTTTGCACCCCTAGTGCTTTGGGAGTTAGCAATGAGCTGCTGCAAAAACATGGTGTTCACACAGACATTGTGCTGCCTCGTCATAAGGCTGCGAATTATTTGAAGTGTTGGTCTGTAGAAAGAAGTACGATCAATACCCAAAATGTTGTGTTGGATCCAACATCCAACGCAATGAATGCTACAGAATGTGGTATTTGCTCGGACACCATGATCTAGTTCAGTGCAGCGCACCCTCATCAAAGTCATTTAATCTATTAAAGGCAGTGGTGCAACATGCTGAGGGGAGGATAGAATTTGGGTTGCTTCTTCAATAGTACCCCGGTGACCCCAAGATCCCTGTGATCCAGATGGACAACAAAGTGATCATGGTCAATGGTTGCAACATCAATACCCAATAGAATTTTTTTTACCAAGTCTGGACTATAGTAGGCATCAAGATCTGTGTTATCATAAACCATCTATACCATTGCCTCTCCCTAATCCGATCTAGAAACACAGGACCATACCCATGAACGTCGCTAAAAATCTGTGAGAAATCTTTCTGTGGGAAAATCACAGGGGCCATGGCATGGATCTGAATTTAAAAATAGAGATTTGAGATAAAAAATTTCAAACCTCCAAAAATCTTGGAGGGGAACCAACCACGGATTGCCTGGAGCAAACCAGAGAAGAACCCAAAATCAGAAGTAGATCTGAGATCTACTTGGAAAACCGATCAGAGGGGAAGAGGAGGCACATCTGTCTCTCCTAGACCCGCGAAAACGCGGCCAGGAAGGCTTGGCCGCGACTTTTTGGTGGAGATTGGGGAGGAGCTTTGGAGGGTGACTGTGCGGGCTTTTCTATTCTTTAGATCTGAAAAAGTTTAGTGTTTAGGTAATGGAGAGGGAGAAGAGAGTATAAATAGGAACAAAACGAAGGGAGATTCCAATTTTAACCCTAGGTCAAAGGAATAATTACAAGTATACCAGGGTTATTATTATTATATTATAATTGCAAAGATCTCCTAATCTTTATATGTATTTACAAAAAAATATTATTTTGCTTTTTTATTTTTTATTTGTGGTTTGTGATGGAATACGGTCACGTATAAGATGGGTCGAAAAGACCCAACACATTTTCAGCTTGTGATTCAGGCTCAGTGGTAAGAATGGTTTTAATTTTTGTCCATTTACCTTCAATTTCTCACCACTCTTAGGATTAAAAATTACCACAACATCATGTGGAAAAACGGTGCGCACAGTGAAGGGTCCGGACCAAGGAGTTTTGAGCTTCCTCGCGAAGATGTGAAGCCGTGAATTATAGAGTAGAACTTTTTGTCCAGGGGCAAAATTCTTTATGTGTATGCATTGGTTATGAAAGAACTCGGTTCTACTCTTTGTTATTTTTGCGTTTTCATAGGCTTCATTTCGTATCTCCAACTCTGAAATTTGCAATTTTCTCAGTTCGCCGGATTTGTTTAAATCAAATTCAATTGTTTGATGGCCCACAAAGCACGTGTGTTCCAATTCTACTGGCAAGTGGTAAGCCTTCTCAAATATCACTCGGTATGGAGACATATAGAGGTAATTTTAAAGGCAGTCCGAAAGCCCATAGAGCATCTATCAGCTTGGTGGACCACTCCTATTCTGTCCGACGGTTTTCCTCCAAGATGAGCTTAATTTGTCTGTTCGTCACTTCCACTTGCCCATTGGTTTGGGGATGATACGCTGTGAGGTTATGTCTTCAAGAAGTTAGAGGTTAGTGAGAGCAATTAGTAGAAGGTTAGCCATGCATTTTTTCCATCTCTAAAAATACAGAACACTTTTTCCAACAACAAACTATTTCAAACCATCTCTACAATCTTTCTTGTTTTTCTTTCAATTCATTCTTTTAATAAAGAACATCTTTTTTACGAACAAGAAGACCGCACATCAAGCTTTTGTCACCTTCCCTCCTCATGGACACGACTCGTATAAGCCACTTCGCTAATATGGAAGAATCGCTGAAACTATTACATCGACCATCTCTCTTTTACTTATTCTTGTGCGTGCTTTTTAGTGATCATTGGGTTAACATTGTTCATAAAGTAATCTATATATTATCTTGGCAATCTGGTTTGCAGTGCATAACTATAAAGAAATGATAGTGTGCAAAAATTATCTATATATTATTCTCCTTGACTCTGGTTTGCAATACATATTTACAAAGAAGCTAAAGTTTGCACAGAGTTTGTGTATATTAGAACTAATTGATCTTGAGAGTTTTAAATATAATTTTTTTCCTAGTTAGTTTAAATATAAAATTTTTTCCTGGGTACAATGTCAAATGCAATGATGTAATTGAAATTTTCTCAAGTCAAATCCTTATACGTATTTGGATCTAATTATTTAATACATGCCATTGAATTGCCTGAATTGGGAAATTGTCAAGAAGATTCTGGAACTAAACAAAATGTAGAAGCATCATATGATGTTTCATTAGTAAGAAAATAACAAAGTGTTCTTCCTAACCTTTTTCTTTTTCCTGTGTTCATGTTGTATGGGAAAAGCCATAGCTCTTTTTCTATCTAGTCTCTGAAATATCCATTGTTAGCCACCTATTTCTATGAATTATGAATGTGCATGGGCAAAATGATTAAGGATAAATTGTAGGTGATGCTAGGAATGAGATTGTCTAAAACATGCTTTTAGAAATTTAGACTCTAAATTTGAGGAAATGATATGTGTCATCCTTAAGGAAATTAAACAACTGTTAGAAGAGGAAGCATTTGGAAAAGATTGTAGTTAGAAGTTTGCATTGGGCCAAAGAGGTAGTATTTTTGTAAAAACACAAGAAGTAACAGAGTGATGCGTGGATCTGGGCTGAGTGCATGGGAGAGAAGAACTATAATGTGCACAATGTTCTCAAGTTGTGGAGCATATGAGAAGACATATATTGAATTGTGATAGCTTTTTACAATCTGAATATTATGGGGAGCCGGACCAGAGTTCGCCGGTGACCTTGCTTCTTTAAGTGCTGGAGAGCCAGAATGCAGATTAGTATATCACTGAGATGATAGGCAGTTCCTGTCGTAGTTACGCTGTAATGTGTTGAAGATATCTCTTCTTGTAGCCTAATTTAGAAAAAAAATATACGCATCATGCCAAGCTAGTTACATGCTGGGATTGGTGCAACTGAAACTGCAATCCTTCTGTAGCAAGTTGCTTGTTAGAATTTGTCACTCTATTGATTATGAGTTTAATAACTGAGACACAAGATGAACACTGCACATTATAGTGTAACTTGGAATCTGTCAAAATCTATTTAGAAAACTAGTTACATCACTTTGATCTTCTATAAACATGACGGAACTGTTTTTCACGAAGAGTGCCCGGAGGACCAATGCCTCACTTTATTGACTACTTATGCCAAGGATCCAATTGTATAGAATCAAGATATTATACGACATGGTGATTCATTAAAATGTAGATAGAGCAAGTAATATTGTTTGGATCCATGACAAGAGTTGCTGTTCTGAAGCATCAAATGTGTGATAACCAATGCCTCACTTTATTGACTACTTATGCCAAGGATCCAATTGTATAGAATCAAAGATATTATACGACATGGTGATTCATTAAAATGTAGATAGAGCAAGTAATATTGTTTGGATCCATGACAAGAGTTGCTGTTCTGAAGCATCAAATGTGTGATACTTCCTAAACTCTTGTACATGAGGGAAAATGTTCTTTGAGTGTTTATGCAAATTTGTTGCAATATGTGCGTTCAAGATGTTCTCAACCAGTGATAAGTTAACTGTTTCAAATAAGTACCTTATGTAAAGTTGAATTGTCATCATCATGATTTGATGACTTGATGTCATTGGAGTGCCCTAAGGTATTTATTGACATGTTGAAAGCTGGAATTTGTATCTTCAGTTACATATGTCTATTTCACTTTCATATTTGAATTTGGGAGCGTACAGATAACATGGTGGATGTGAGTATAATACACACACTCCACAGCAAGCCTTTTTTCACGTGCTTGAGAGAAGATTTCTGAATATTTTGGAGCAACTGCGGGGCTGCTATCCTTCTGTAGCAAGTCAGAAATTTGCTCCGTGTTTTGGCGGATATGAGTTTTGACAATTGAGTTATGAGATCAACTCTGCATTTTAGAATGTCTATGGTAATTTGGATTCTATCAAATTTAGTTAGAAAGCTAGTTGCATCACTTTAATCTCCTATAAACATGTAACACTACTTCTCATGAAGAGTGCCTCGAGTAGTGTGCAGATGCGTCACTTATTGACTATATATCCTGTCCTGAAGAACATACTATAAGTGAAAGAAAAACTTGAGAACTATTTAGGCAGTGTTAATAATTGTATACCATGTTCGTGTGTGTGTGTGTCAGTACAATAGAATTTTCTGAAGTAGACACATCAATTTCAAGCCTGTAGATGATATTCTGCGTCGACTTGCTAAAAGTTTACAAACCAATTTCAAGCCTGTAGACGATATTCTGCATCGACTTGCTAAAAGTTGACACCAGTTCTAAAACTATACCTGCTTGGCTGGATTGTATTATAGTAGAGTATGAAACGAGTGTATAACATCAAGATTGCACATTGACTTAATTTGTTTGTTCTGCACATGACATATCATGATGGTAGTTTTTAAACTGAGATAGGTGGATAAATCCAGATTTGAATTTAACTTAACTTTTTTTTTTTTGTAGGGCGGGACTATCATGGGTAGTGAAGCACCTCCTGCAACTGTCGAGGCTCGAGCACCCAATAAGGGATTATGGAGGCTGAAGAACCTGCCACTTTTTGTCATATATGTTACATTACTTAAATTTTGCTCTCTGTGTCTGCATCTCCACCCCTGGTAGTGTTTTTTTTTTTTTTTTTGTGTGTCTTCGTTCTAATATATTGCTTACATTTTTTAAGTTCTCTGATGTCCTTGGGGACCTGCCTGTGCACATTGGTATATTGGCCAACTTCGATCTAATCCTAATTGTGATATACTATTGTATACAAAGACTTGCAGGAAATTTGGGCTGATCATCTATATATTGCTCAGTGGTGTTTTGTTAAAATGGTAGTAAAGTTGTGTTGTGCATGTTAAGCAAATTATAGTATGTGGTGTTAGCAGCTTTAGCACATCATCAGGCGGAATTGCAGTAGTAATAAGCTGGCACCCTCACGTACTATTTGTTCCATGTATAGCAATCGGATGTCCAAATGTTCAATCTAATAGTCTGTTTGCTGAGTTTACAATGGTACAACGACAATGTTGAGAACTAGTAATGATGTGATCCTTGGGGTCAATTTTTGTGTAAAGATGTTCTTCAGCTGGATATGCTTACAGCATATACAAGTGAAGTCAGTTCTTGAAGGTTCTGGCTTAAACCATCATGTGCGGTCCTGCTGTGCTTTTGCCTGTTCTGGAAAGAATTTGCTCTAGGGAGTTTTCAAGTTCACTTGGTGGGAAAGATTGTGGTGTTATTTTTCATCCTTAGAATTCTCATTATGTTTTCACTCTCCTTTGTTCTTTGGTGGTGTTACTGTTTACTGTTTTGGATTGTGACCAGGTAGCAACATGAGCATACTTTGTTCAATGTTCTTGAAGTCCCAAATATCCCAAAGATGTCATATGCAAACACCGGATGCTTTTGATCTTTTCATATGTTTCCTTGTGCTTATCCAGCTAAAGCCTGAGTAGAAAAATGTGTGCAAAAAAAAAAAAAAAAAAATTTCATTCACTTGTAAAAATATGATAGCTATTATGACCATAGGTTCATCGGCTCCCTTGTCATTGCTCTTGGGATTGTTTCATAAGTGGATGCAAGTTATATGAAAAGCTGCTCCTGGAGTTTGTTTCTCTCATTTGTATGTAAAAATTTGCGCATTCAACAATTTAAAGTTTGCTTACACCCCCCACCCCCCCCCCCCCCCCCCCCCCCACACACACACACACCCACCCACCCACCCCAAACTTCTCAGCACTGATAATATTGTTAGTCCAGGGCCTTTGTTGAACATAAAAGATGACAGTGGGAGTGGGAGTGGCGAGCAAGACACCACTATATATCACTTCATGTCTGCTTCCTGCTCCCTTGTTCATTCAACACAAAAAAAAGAAGCAAAAGAGAGAACTCCACACCTTAATGGCTATCTTTTGTGTTTGTTTTATTATTTCTTTAGGATTTACCTTCAGAGTTTTAAATGTCAGATATCGGGTAAATGTCGGATGTCGTAATTGGATTTCAGATTTCAGAGATATTTCAGGGCTATTTAGTAAATTTCAGACGTCATAACGGATAACAAATATATATTCTAGATGTTTTAAATAATGTAATCTTAAAATTCTTATCAAGGTAATACATACACAATTTATGCAAAACTACATAAATATGTTTATGATAGGTATACTTACTTTAACATTTTGCATACACTCACTAACACATTGTACGAATTTCTCAATTGCTCTAATTTTCAAGGCCTATCTTAGATTTTTCTTGAAATGTCGGCCGACATTTTCCTAAAATGTTGGCCGCATATCAGATTTTTCCGAAATATCAGCTGACATTTTCCAAAACTTCATTTGAGGGCAGTGTTTTAAATATCGGATATCAGTGATATAACGGTCGGCAAAATTGTAAACTAGATACCAGGTAATATATCGCGATAGGGTAGTGAATACCCGACGTCAAATCGGACGTCATACCAGATAAAGAATATACAAGTGGTTGCCTACATAAAAAAATATGAAACTACTTAAAGTAATTTTAGGGTCATAGACTCAGGAATACTTACTTTTTATAGAAGCTCCTCAAATACATTTGTAGAACCTCCTCAAATGTGTCACGTGGCGATATATTGAATATTTTCATCTCGGATATCGGCCGATATATCGGCCACGTGGCGATATATCGGCCGATGGCGATATATTGGCTCATGTCGGCCCAAAATGATATCCGATAAAAATTTACACTTATTGTATCGTTTTGAATAAATTACCGGTATTTCGGCCGATGTACCGGTATCTCAGCCGATATATAAAATAGTGTTTGAGGGTAGGGATGTCGTGGCGGTGAGGGTTTGAAATGAAATGTCAGTCGACATTTAAAACACTGTTTACCGATAATCAGATTAAGGCTATGTTTCGCAAACGAGTTAGGGAGTTAAGAGTTGTGAGTGTTTGTAGATAAATAGTAGTAAGAGTAAGAAGTACAGTTTTGATTTGTTATTTGAATAGAGGTAGAAATAGCAAGATGTAGGATTTGAAATAGAGAGAAAAGGAGAGGAGAGACTAATTAAGTAGTATTCTGTATTTGGTAGGGAATTGTGATAAAGGGATTTTGCTTAATTTCAAGCTGTCTGTCATTGGATTCGTTCACACAGTTACCTTTGTCTATTTGGTGTACATCTCTATTCAGATAATCTTTGTCAATATGATTTGAGAATATTTGTAGCTGCACTTTATATAAAGATATAACAAGAAGGAAGATGAATGCAACAGGGAAAAAGAAGGCGTAAATCATAATCTTTAGCATGTAGGCCCAAGGATAAGAACACTGGGATAAGACGAACATATCACACAGAGGACAAGGAGAGAATTTTTTAGTTGGGTGATTGCTAAAAAGCATGCACAAGAATAAGTAAAAGAGAGATGGTCGATGTGGTAGCTTTAGCGATTCTTCCCTATTAGTGAAGTGGCTTATACGGGTCGGGTCCCCGAGGAGGGGAGGCGAAAGAGGGTTGGTGTGCAGTCTTCTTGTTCGTAGAAAAGATGTTTCTTTATTTAAAGAATGAATTGAAAGAAAAACAAGAAAGATTGTAGAGATTATTTGAAATAGTTTGTTGTTGGAAACGTGTTTGTATTTTTATAGATGGAAAAAATGCATGGCTAATTTTCTACTAATTGCTCCCACTAACCTCTACCTTCTTGAAGACAGCCTCACAATAGATCATAGGCAATCACGAAACTTGTGTATAAGAACTTTTCACGTGGTAGATCGAATGAAAGCTCCTTCTATCACCTTGCTTCATACGACAAAACTCGAACATTCCTCCATTAAGATCCATTTGAAGGCAAGCATGGAGGAAGAAACAAGTGCTCTATTGGTATCGGCAAGGATGCATGAGAGTTCCATTAACTTATAAAAATCAAGTAGAGTTAACAACTTATATAGATCATTAAAAACTTGGAAGTCAAGTATGAAATAAGAAAGTGAGTCTACTTGTTAGTAAGTCAGAATTAAAAATCCTCATCGTAAGATATCATAACTTTTATTTGCACAAAGCTTGTTTGACACTTATTGATTCATGTGGGTTGTTCAAGCAAGTTATTATAGGTTAGTAGGTTAGTAGTTAATCGTGCTATAAGAAAGTTAGTTAGACATGATAAATGAAAACAAAAGAGAAGATGAAAGGAGAGAAAATATACTAAACTAGTGAAAGTAAAAGTAAGGTAAAAACACAAAGAATAATGTGATAAAGGAAGAACTTCACTTGTATTTGATTGTCACCTTCAAGATACAAGCTTCACTCTCTCTCTTTCTCACTCTAATGGCTAACCTAATACAAGAAACAAAGAGAGAATATAAGAAAACAAAGAAAATACAACATGCAACTAACAAGAACTCCTATTTTTTTGGATATCCCCTTCTCTAGAAATCCAGTGAAGTATTTATAGGCACAGGAGTATAGGGACAGAGTGGGGAGTATGGCCCTTGGCGCTGGCAGAATGGTGCCAGGATGGCCGCAGAAATGTGGCCCAGGCCGTGTTTCTGCGGCCATACTGGCGCCAGTCTGCCAACGTTGGAGCGTGCAGATTGGTGCCAGGGAGAGGGACCTTGTTGGTGCATTAATTGCATTGACTTCTGTTTCCGGGTTCAGCAGATCTGGGCTTCAAGTGTGAGCTTCTTCTTGGCTCTAAAAACTCCTCAAATATGTTAGAGTTTTGGGCCTCTTTTCTCCTTCAAGCTATGGACTTAGAAACAAGAAGAAACACCCATTAGTGAACATAATTTTATTAAGATAAATGTGAAAATGTGATGAAAAATATGTAAATATAAACACTAATCACACCCCTCACACTTATCTTTTGCTTGTCCCTGAGCGAAACAAAAGGAACTAAAAAGCTAAATTAAGAAAATTTATTACACCACTTTCGCAGGTGATGCGATTGTACTGAACATGTGCAACAAGCCATTAAACCTTTAGGCATGTGCAACAAGCCGTTAAACCTCTAGATTTCCCTTAGAGGAGGAGTTTTGTCTCCGGAGGGTTTTCAGCGGATTGCACCCACAAAATCTAAGAAAAAAAATGAAAGTGTTGGTTATTTTTGTAATTATTCTTAAAGTAGAAAAGGTTTTTTAATTTCTTTAGTAAAAATAACTAAATAATTATAAGTATTAGGTCTAACTCTCAATAGTCCTTCCTATACTTTGGTCTTCATGCAAGAATATGATTTTTATTTAAGTTTAAGAGGAATTCCATACTTCAAACTAATTTTTTATTTTGCCTTAAATAATATGCATTGTTTGCAGTGATGATTTACTTAGAATTTTTTCAACTCAAACTCTAATGTCACAAAATTTATTAGTGTTTATTTATGTATCATTTTTGTCCTTAATTTTCTTAGGCTTTCTAATTTACTTGTGTAACAAGTTTTTAACCGATGACTCTCAAACCAGGCGGTCTTAGGTTAGGACACCAGGTGAGAAAAACACCCCTAAGGTTAAATGTTCAAGTAAACTAGGCCACGAAACTCAGCTTTATTTCCTTTAAGCATGAGTAATTATGCTTCTTGAGGCATAATTATTCAGCTTAATCGGGTTTCTGACTGCATATATACATTTTTTTTTGTGTGGCACTTAGAGTCTTTGTCTGTAAATTCTAAGAGTGTGCGCAGTCAATGCATATTTACTGAGGCAAAATTAAAGAGATTAATTCTTTTCCTAATTTCTCCGAAACTATTAATCCAACCAATATTCTTTTATTTAGACTAAAGTAAAGAATTTCTAACTTGGGTTTCCTTAATCCCTATAACTGTTTTGTATTTTTTACAAAAGACCATAAAAAATTCTCTACTACTTAAGAATATTTTTTTAAGATATTCATATTCCCTCCCTACACCTATCTAATGAATTGTCCTCAATGTATGACATATCAACCTAAATGCAATAAATAGGTAGAAAGAACAATCTCACATCGGACCGGCCGAAGTGCTTTGGCCAGCCGAGCTTAAACGTCTGAGGGTATCCTTAATGCGTTCCAGCCTAGTGTTTTGATCCTCTAATTGTCTCCGCAGCTTGATTTGTCCGCTAAAAATCTTTTTCATGTCCCATTGGTCTCGGTAGGGGGTGTTTGTCACCAAAATTGGGGCTCATCTTCTGTATCCATTTGTTCCTCTGATGATGACTTAACAGGAACATCTTCGAGCTGGACAGTAGGTGCAATTATAATAATTATAATAACCATATTATACTTGTAATTATTATCTAGAGTTAAAATTGGAATCTTCCTTCTTTTTGTTCCTATTTATACTCTCTTCTCCCTCTCCCATTACTTAAATACTAAACTTTTTAGATCTGAAGAATAGAAGAGCCCGCACAGTCGTCCTCCAAAGCTCATCCCCAATCTCCACCAAAAGCTGCGGCCAGGCCTTCCTGGACGTCTTTCCGAGGCTGTCTAGGAGAGACAGCCGCGCCGTCTCTTCCCCTTTCGGTTGGTTTTCAAATCTACTTCTGATTTTGGGTTCTTCTGTCTGCTTTGCTCCGAGCAATCCGTGGTTGGTTCCCCCCAAGGTTTCTGGGGGAGGTTTGTAATTTTCTATTTCTAATTTCTGTTTTTAAATTCAGATCCGTGCCATGGCCCCTATGATTTTCCCTGAGAAAAATTTTATGGATTTTTAGCGATGTTCATGTGTATGATATTGTGTTTCTAGATCGGATTAGGGAGAGGCAGTGGTATAGATTGGTTTATGATAACACAGATCTTGATGCCTACTATTGCCCAAACTTAACAAAAAAAATTCTATTTGGGAATTGATGTTGCAACCATTGACCATGATCACTTTGTTATCCATCTGGATCACGGGGACCTCGGGGTCACCTGGGGTACTATTGAAGAAGCAACTGAAATCCTATCCTCCCTAAAATCACCTAGAGGGGAGGTGAATAGGTGACATGCTAATCTAATGGTGAATTAATGTGGAATTAAAATTATTTATGTAAACTAAAAATTCTTAAGCTAAACACACCAAGTATACCTGAGAGTGTAGCCGGATTCCCCGTGAAGGGCTCTGGACTAACTCCTCAAGATTCCTCTAGATAAGAGTTGAGGTGCCGCTTTGACTCTGTTGCTTGAATACAAGTGTGAACAAACAATCCCCAAGCATATATCAATTTAAGCACAAATATATAACAAGCATATAAAGATGAAAGCAATATAAGCATGCAAGATATAAACACAAGTGAGAGATAGAGAGAGCAATCACAAACACGGGAGATTTGTTTCGAGGTTCGAGCACTCTTGCTCTATGTTCCCGCCTTCAATACTATGAAGAATTTTCACTAAAAATGATCCCACTGGATCACTCGGTGTCGCAACACCTACAAGCGAGTTCACACTAGAACTCCTTTGGACTCTCTAATCCCTCTCTTGTTCCCGCAAGAACAACACACGCAAGCACACTAGCTTACCGAGACTGCACCTCTACATCGAGCTTTCACTAGAACCCGAAACAACACGAACCCGCAAGTCCACCTCCTCAAAGTATAATGAATGAAAACTTTGGTGATCACAACACTTTGATTACCTAAAAACCTCTCACAACAAGATCCCTATAGGATTGATATAGCAATGGATAGCTCAAGTGTGTGAGAAAAATGAGGATTGATTTTGAAATCACCTAGAGGGGGGGTGAATAGGTGATGGCTATACTAAGTGACAAATAATGCGGATTAAAAACTTTTTAACAATAAGCAACAATTATAAAAATACTTGCAAGAAAATAGACAAGTAATAGAGCAAGTAAAGGAAAGATAGAGTTTAGAGAAAAGTGGACAATCGCAAACACGAGGATATGTTCCGAGGTTCGAGCCACTGCTCTACGTCCCCGCCTTCAACACAATGAAGGATTTCCACTATTGTTGACCCCACCGGATCGTCAATACAAGGACATACTTGTCCTCTCTCACGGTGCCGCAACACCAACTCGGAGCACACTAGCTCGCTTGATACCGATGCCTCTACAACTTCTCAAAATGAAGAAAGGTGATCAACACTTGACCACAAACAATGGCTCACTTGCACAACCCTACAACCAAGATGAGGAGATAATAATTTTGGCATTGTGTAGTGCACAAAACTAGAAGAGAAGTAGAGGAATGCTTCAAGCTAAAAGGATTGGAAATTTTGGCTCAAAGAAAACTTTTTGCTAAAGGCTAAACTTTTGAAAACTTTTAGCTTTAACTTGTAAATCTTAATAATTTAGTTGTAGAACACTCCCTCTATTTATGGGGATGAAAACTGGCTTACAAAGGTCAAGAGAGTCGTTGGGGGAAACCCAACACAAAACATATCAGAAAAAAATAGTTGTTGGAAACTGTCAAAAAATCTGACTGCTGTCGGTCGACCGGGTCGGTCGACCGCCAACGGTCGGATTTCCGACCGTTGGGAAGGCGGTCGACCGGACGGTCGACCGAAGTCCCAAGCAGAGAGTGAGTCTCTCTATCAGTCGACCGGTCCAGTCGACTGAGGAAAAACAGAGAGCACTGCATTGCTCTCGGTCGACCGGTCGGTTGACCGATGTGCACACATGCACAAGGGTGCATGTCGGTCGACCGCCCCGGTCGACCGACAGAGCAATTCAGCTCTGCCAGCGGTCAATCGTGCGGTCGACCGGATAAGGCCCAAAAACTATTTTTCCAAAGGCTTTTTGATGAAGGAAATTTTTGATAAAAATTCTTTAGATGAGTAAATACAAATAGAGTTCTATGGCATATAAGAACCAGGGTGTGATCATAGATCAATACCAAAAAGATTTAAACTTTATTTTGATAAAAGTCCTTCTTAAACAAAAACGATTTTTCCAAAAACTTATTTTTCCGAAAATGATTTTTCCAAACTTTGTTTTTCCAAAACTAGGTTAGAAATTTTGTTATAAAATTTGTTTGTAAGCATGAAACAATATCAAATGTGTGTATGACAATCCCAAGTTATCAACCTCAATCATCTCGGTTTTGACAAAAATAGACTATAAATCCTAACTAAAATGGAAAATACAAATCTTGTATAGTCTTCAACTCGCTTGATCCTGGAGCTCTCCTATTGTGCTAGGCTCTGGGATCCAAATCTTTGCGGCTTTCAAATGTGTGAGTATTGTGTTGGAGCCTTCTGTTGGAGCCTTCAACCAAACTATGATTTTTACCTGAAACTCATTTAAACAAAATTGTTAAACATAACTATATATGTTTTGTTATCATCAAAACTTCGGGCTTATGGCCTTTGGGCCAACAATCTCCCCCTTTTTGATGATGACAAAACATATAGAGTTATTACAAATATTTTGGGTGAAGACTTTAAGTGAAGCTCCCCCTTAACACATGCATATATAAAAAAATATGATAAAGAGATACACATGCATAACACAGGCATATATATAGGATATGAAAATGACACATATGCCAACCATCCATGCATACCAAAGTACAGAAATATAGAAGTGTATGCATACATGGTTACCTCCATCCATCCAGAAATAGGTGATTGGGTCAATAAAAGAATAAACACAATATACAACCAATCACATATGCCACATGGAGATAGAAAACATAACTGCCATAACATAGTCATAACATAGTAAAACAATGTTCATACAGATAAGAGGTTCATGCCAACCTCAAAATCATAATACATGTCCATATGTCTACAAACACCAAACCAACCACAAAATATGTCCAAATACATGTATAAAATAACAACCCAAAATAACACACCAAAATAACACATAACTCCCTAAATAACTCTCCCCCTTTTTGACATCATCAAAAAGGGTCACTGCTCATCAGAATCAGAATCAGAATCTTACTGTGTAGTAGATGGCGGTGGAGGAGCAGAAAGAGTCCTGGCGAAAAATGGAGTACCGGTAGTATGAAGTGGCCTAGAACCAGCTGATGGAAGAGGAACCGGCCAGTTATGCTGCTGATAAATGCCGCTGAGATATGCATCCAAGTAGCGTACAGAGTCACAGATGTAGCTGAGCTTATGCTCCAAGCGCTGCTCCATCCGCTGATAATGTGCGGACATCTCTGTGGAGATCTGCTGGCGATGCGCAGTCATCTCAGCAGAAATCTGCTCGTGGTGCTCCCAAATCTGAGTAGATAAAGTAAGATAGGGATCGGAGGGAGCAGAAGAGCCAGAAGAGGATCCAGGGACAGGAACAGCAAGAGGCTGCTGCTAAGGAGCAGGAGGACGCTCCCTAGTACGCATCCTCTTGAGAAGGTTGCTGTTAACCTCAACTGACGGTTCAACTGACCGTTCAGCGGAAAGATTAAAGTTTAGTTGCTTCAGCAGATGAGTGATGATCATCCCAAAAGGCAAGTGCCGGTTTGGGACAAGGAGGTGCTCAGATGTCATGTAACTGATGATGAGTTTTGGAATATTAATTCTAATACCTCGCAGAAGGTAGTAGATGATAAGAGAAACAGAACCCCTAGCATGACTATACTCTCCTGATTTTGGCAGGAGGTTATAGAATATGATCTTAGCCAGGACTTGGGCGGTGAGAGTGTAATACTTCACCTCCTCGTTCCTAACTAAGCCGGGGTTATCATCACCATGAAGCAAAGTGGAGGCAGTGTGGGCAGACTCACCGTCAGGATAGATAAAATCATGTAGATCAAGATTATAGATGTCTTCACCCTCACAGGAGAGGTGAAGGTGATGTGTAAATTCTTAGAGGGAGATGTCAATGTCTCTACCCAATACTCTAGATCTTACTTGGTTAGACTCAAAAGAGAGATTTGAGTAGAAATACTGTACCATAGATGGGTAAACAGGTTCCCTAATAGATAGAAAATATTCTAAGGAACTAGTTCTCAAAATAGAGGCTAGATTCAGATGTTCAAAGTCATTAATCACAACTGATCTCCCAGAGTTAACATTTTTAGTTGAAATTACAATATATCTGTATGAAGCATGTTGTGAAACAAAAGGAGAGGATTGAGATGAGGATTGAGTGGATTTACCCTTCTCAGATCTAGTTCTCTTGGACATGATGGAGGGATAATCAAGACTAAAGCTAGATCTAAGCAAAAGATATGGAATTAAAACAAAGAAAATTGAAGGATCTAGGAAAGAGATTATACCTTGAAATCAATGGAGGAAACACGAGAAATCCACAAGAAAAGAGTAGATTCGGAGCCTGAAACTGCAAATCCTAAATTTTTAGGAATTAATTTTGAGTTTTAGAGAGTGAGAGAGGGGTTGGATGTGATTTAGGGTTGAGAGAAATGAGATAGGAGAGGGTGGAGGCAGATGAAATGAGGGAGAGAGAGTTTAGGGCTTTAAATAGAACCGGGTAGAAAACTGCTGACCCGTCGCCCGGTCGACCGGGGGGAACCGAGACCAAAGCCAATCTCAGTCGGTCGACTGCCCGATCGACCGGCTACGGGAGAAATAAAAAAAATATTATACCAGGCTAGGTCGGTCGACTGCGCCGGTCGACCGGGCCTATGCCAAGCCAGATCGGTTGACCGGGCCGGTCGACCGATCATGCCCAGAAAACAGAGAACAAGACAGTTTGGGAAAATTATGTTTTTAATTTAATATCCTTTAAACCACACATGTATATTTATCATAAAAATGATGTTAAAATACTTTAAATCTTTCTTGGCATGAAAAACAACAAAATATATTTATTTTTATTATTTATTTATTTTTATTTATTAATAAAGCAATAAATAAGAGATGTTGAAGCCGAATACCCCGTTAAGGGTTTTGAACTTCTCCTCGTCATTCCTCTAGATAAGAGTTGAGGCGCGCAATTGCCATCTCTATTTATTTGCTTAATTTGTTTTAAATAGATCTTTATTTTGACAAAATTCATATAAAACATTTAACAAAATCTTGATATGTGGACAAATATCATATGGCAAAGAAACATGAATATATTCTCAATCATGGCAAAGGTACAAACAAATAGAAATGCAAGTTTACATATGGCACAATATCACAAAAGTATAACTAGCAATCCTATGTATATAAAAAAAGGAAATCTTTATGTGGAGAAGTTACCAAACCATAGGCATTCTCCAAAAATGGGTGCCTCTACGATAGTGATGCAAGCGATGATGTGTTCATTGAGCGTTGATGCATCCACCACCCAGACACCATCTCCCCCAAGTCTTGGAGGAGGACGACCCACCTGCATTAATTAAGTTTGGTGTGTCTTTTGGTACCCAAATCTTTTTGGGTCCTATAGGGTTAGTGTTTTCTCGAACCCAAACATTTTTATTTAATAAGTTTAGCTTAGCATAGAAAAATTTAGCTAAATGGCCTTTGCGGTCACAATGTGCACAAGTATAAATTCTATTATACATGAATGCATGCTTGTACGTGTGTGCATGTTTGTGTGAGTTTGAAGCATGATGATGATGAGTGTGTTTCCCTTGGGATATTCCTTTAGGAAACCTGGATGCAAGTTTAGTCATGTCAAAAGTATATTTCTTTAAAGTTGTATCCAAACTTCAACTCTTTTTGGATCTCTAAAAATTCATTTTTGTTGCAAGTAGAAATAGGATTTTTTCCTTTACAAGATGTTTTATATTTTTCAAAATCCTTTTTCATTTTATCAAAAGAATTTGCTAATTCATTTTTCTCTTTTAAAACAAGTTCAAATTTACTTTTTAATGAATCATTTTCCTTTTTCAATTTTTTATTTTGAGCTTGAGAAATTTCATATCTACTTTGTAATTCTTCAAAAAAATGTGCAAGCTCATACACAGTTAAGTCTTCATCATCTAGAGAGTTTTCTAGACATACCTTGGTAGTATCCTCACCATGTGCCATGAAGCACATGTGAGTGGCATCGATCTCCTCTTCGGATTCCGAATCCGAATCATCCCATGTGGCCACCATCGCCTTTTTCTTCTTTTGCCCATCTTGGAGGTAGCTTGTAGAGAGGGGCAATGGGCAATTAGGTGCCCCGTCTTCTTGCAATGAAAACACGGACCCGGTTCCTCTCTCTTCCTTTCAAATCTTCCTTGAGGTTTCCCTCTTCGGAAGTTGCTTTGTCTACTCTTTTTGTAGAACATTTTGCCCACCTTCCTTATGAGCATGGCAAAGTCTTCATCGTAGTCTTCTGATGAATCCTCTTCATCATGGGTAGATGGAACGGCTTTGAAAGCAAGGGCTTTCTTCTTTGGTGCCTCCCTTTCTTCTCTTACTTTCATCTCCATCTCATGGGTTTTGAGATTGCCGATGAAGCCAGAGAAGTCCATCTCCTCCCTATCATTTAGCTCCTTGAGGGTGGTTGCCTTGACTTCCCAAGACTTGGGAAGAGCTCTAATGACCTTCCACATCTTTTGGTCATTATCGATGGTGTCACCTAAAGAAGATAGAGCATTAGTGATCTTGGTAAAACGGTGAGCATATCATCTATGCATTCATTTTCAAGCATATAAAAATTCTCATATTGAGAATGGAGCAAGTCAATTTTAGATCTCTTGACTTGAGACGTTCCCTCATGAGTCACAATAAGCACATTCCAAACTTCAAAAGCAGATTTATAGTTAATGATGCGTGAAAGATCATCTTCATTTAAAGCTTAGGTGAGTGCATATTAGGCTCTAGCATTTTCTTCATAGTCCTTAGTGGTGTCTTCGGATCATGTTTTCTCATCAGTGAGAGGTTCACTAAATTCTTTGGTGATGGACCTAGCAATTCTAACTCCTAGGGATTTTAGGAAAAGGTTCATTTTGACCTTCCAAATAAGGAAGTTCAATCCATCAAATTTGGGTGGGGATTTGATGCTAGAAAAGTCAACAGATGCCATGAATACAAGTATAATGCACAACAAATAAAAAATACAACAAATAGATATAGCCAAAAGTGAGGATCTCCCTAAGGTGGTTAAACCAAATGCTAGGGTTAGGCTCTGATACCAATTGAAATCACCTAGTGGGGGGGGGGTGAATAGGTGATGGCTATACTAAGTGACAAATAATGCGGATTAAAACTTTTTAACAATAAGCAACAATTATAAAAATACTTGCAAGAAAATAGACAAGTAATAGAGCAAGTAAAGGAGAGATGGAGTTTAGAGAAAAGTGGACAATCGCAAACACGAGGATATGTTCCGAGGTTCGAGCCACTGCTCTATGTCCCTGCCTTCAACGCGATGAAGGATTTCCACTATTGTTGATCCCACCGAATCGTCAATACAAGGACACACTTGTCCTCTCTTATGGTGCCGCAACACCAACTCGGAGCACACTAGCCCGCTTGAGGCCGATGCCTCTTCAACTTCTCAAAATGAAGAAAGGTGATCAACACTTGACCACAAACAATGGCTCACTTGCACAACCCTACAACCAAGATGAGGAGATGATAATTTTGGGATTGTGTAGTGCACAAAACTAGAAGAGAAGTAGAGGAATGCTTCAAGCTAAGAGGATTAGAAATTTTTGGCTCAAAGAAAACTTTTTGCTAAAGGCTAAACTTTTGAAAACTTTTAGCTTTAACTTGTAAATCTTAATAATTTAGTTGTAGAACACTCCCTCTATTTATAGGGGATGAAAACTGGCTTACAAAGTTCAAGAGAGTCATTGGGGGAAAACCTAACACAAAACAAGTCAGAATTAAATAGGTGTTGGAAACTGTCAGAAAAATCTGACTGCTGTCGGTCGACCGGGTCGGTCGACCGCCAACGGTCGGATTTCCAACTGTTGGGAAGGCGGTCGACCAGGACGGTCGACCGAAGTCCCAAACAGAGAGTGAGTCTCTCTGTCGGTCGACCGGGGTCCGGTCGACGAGGGAAAAACAGAGAGCACTGCATTGCTCTTAGTCGACCGGTCGGTCGACCGATGTGCATACATGCACAAGGGTGCATGTCGGTCGACCATCCCGGTCGACCGACAGAGCAATTCAGCTCTACCAGCGGTCGACCGTGCGGTCGACCGGATAAGGCCCAAAAACTGTTTTTCTAAAGGCTTTTTGAAGAAGGAAATTTTTGATAAAAATTCTTTGGATAAGTAAACACAAATAGAGTTCTATGGCTTATAAGAACCAAGGTGTGATCATAAATCAACACCAAAAAGATTTGAACTTTATTTTGATAAAAACCTTCTTAAACAAAAACGGTTTTTTCAAAAACTTATTTTTCCGAAAATGATTTTTCCAAACTTTTTTTTCCAAAACTTGGTTGGAAATTTTGTTATAAAAATTTGTTTGTAAGCATGAAACAATATCAAATGTGTCTGTGTGACAATCCCAAGTTATCAACCTCTATCATCTCAGTTTTGATAAAAATAGACTATAAATCCTAACTAAAATGGAAAATACAAATCTTGTATAGTCTTCAACTTGTTTGATCCTGGAGCTCTCCTATTGTGCTGGGCTCTGGGATCCAAATCTTTGCGGCTTCCAAATGTGTGAGTCTTGTGTTGGAGCCTTCAACTAAACTATGATTTTTACCTGAAACTCATTTAAACAAATTGTTAAAACATAACTATATATGTTTTGTTATCATCAAAACTTCGGGCAATGGCCTTTGGGCCAACAGATTTGTGGTGAGAAACTCAAGAAACCTCTTTTACAAAACACTCTTGAAAACTCTCCTTTTGATATGGAAGTATTTGGCTCTAAAACAAGTGAAGATAAACACTTAGAAGTGTATGAAAAATTAGCTCAAAAACTCACTTCAAATATTGTCTAAAACAGCCCAAGGGAGCCCCAATTTATAGGCTCCAAAAGTTTGCCCGTTGGAAGCCAACTCAGCAGTTCTGACTGCTGACGGTCAACCGCCCGGTCGAAAGCCAACGGTCGGATTTCCGACCGTTGGGAAGGTCGGTCGACCTGCCGGTCGATTGCCAACTGGGCAATGGCCTAGCAATCGACCTGTTGGTCCCCGAGATGATGTCAAATGCGAAATTATCTCTGTTGGCAATTATAGATCTAAAAATACCCAAGTCAACACAAAACTAAAACAAGAAGGATTAATGTTAAGCAAATAAATAACTTGCAATAAAAGGAAAAGTAAATCTCAGAAAGTTAGACAACCGTAAACAAGAGAGATTTATCCTGGTTCGGTCCTCGTGACCTACATCCAGTCCCCAAGCCACCCGCTTGAGATTTTCCTTTATCCTTAATTTTGTAAACCAAAAATCACAACCATGCATACCACTTGACAAATCCCCTTTGCCAAATGTGTACACCTTCTCTACATCCAAGAGAACACCTTCTCTTCCACCAAGAGAATACTTTCACCTTGTACAACTGCCTCTACACAAAGAAGCCACCCGTGTACAATGATTGCTTTGAGTATTACAAATTTCCTATAAGCCTTGGTACTGAATGTGTATGTGAACAAGGTCTAGTATAGGAGAAAAACTTCAGAGCACTTCACAATGGAAATTGACTTTTGGTGAAGAACTGAAGTGGAAAATTCAATTTTCTGGTTTGACAGAATTTTGACTTGGAAACTGAAGATTTGGATTGTTGTTTGGCCTTTGGATTAACTACCCTTTATATAGTTGAAGACTAGGGTAAGTTAGGGTAGTTATAGGTGCAATTCGAATGTTTGAAACGTTGGAATTCGTTGCACAAAAGACCAGATAACGAAAACTGTCCAACAGTCGGAAACTGTCTATAGTTGACTTGCCTATGGAGTTAGTCGACTAGACTAGGAAATTTTCACACTATTAGTCGACTATGTTTGGGTATTAGTCGACTAGGTCAAGAGACGTTGGAGTGACAGTTTTCTGTATAATTGATTCAAGTCGACTGCAACTACTTATAAGTCGACTGGACCAGGGATTAGTCGACTAGGGGCAAGGGATTAGTCGACTACAAGATGCTATTAGTCGACTAGTATTGACTGTCAAGTCGACTAATGCAGAAACAGAGAGTTGGGTATGAATTGACACACAGGATTAGTCGACTTAGGGTTGGGTCAAGTCGACTACACTTTGGGTTAGTCGACTTGCAGAAGGTATTAGTCGACTAATGGACTCTGATATGTGTGTATATGTCAAGGCTTTTTACAAGCTATTTCATCTTTACAAAATACATCATATCAACTCTCCTTGGGACATCTTGATCATGTAGAACTCTTGATTCGTCATGTGTTAGAGCTCCAAATGAAATGCTTCACAAAGTCTTCATCGAAATATGTTCCAACATTCTCCCCCTTTTTGATGATGACGCTTTGTGTGCTCAAGTGCCCCCCTGCAGAAAATATGTTATATTTTCTCCCCCTGCAGAATTTGGGTTATAACAAATATGAAAAGACTTTGTTCTCCCCCTGCAATAAATATATTAGTAAATATATATATATATATATGTTCTTATTAACTTTTATATGGTACCTGCAAGATAAACGTTAGATGGTACCAAACATAAAAGAACATATTTAACCTTTAGGAGTCCAAATCCATTTTGAATTTAGTTTCCACCTATTAATATACACATAGTTGCAAGAATCACATATATCATGAATGTATGAAGCAATATATGTATTTTTATCATGAAAACTTAAATTCTTAGGAATCCATATAAACTTTGTCTTAATTCTTTTTGAAACATGATTAGACTTTCTTTTCACATATGGATTACTAACATATCAAGACTTTTCATTATATCCAATACCATAATGATTATCATGTGACAACTTCTGAAAAGATAATAAATCATTCAATTTTTCTTTTCCTTTATTAAACTTAGTCACATTTTGCAAAAGATCTTCATATTTCTTTTTAAAAACTGAAATATCTTTATCTAAAATAGAAATCCTTTTATTCAAAGATTCAGTTTCCTTTTTCAGAAAAATGTTCTCTTTTATAAACTTCTCATTTTCATTTTTCGAAGATGATATGACTTTTTCAACTCATCTTATTGAGAATTTATAGAAGATACTTGTAAAGCATAACATGAATTTTTCTTTAAAAATTTTTCATTTTCTTTTGATAAAACTTTATTTTTCAGTTTTTCATTTTTCAGATCAATAAACAATTCATGAAATGCATCAGAAAGTTCAAAAAATGATACCTCATCATCTTCTAGTGCCATGTAACATAGGTTGACACGTTCAGTGGTTTCTTCTTCATCCGAGGAAGATGAATCACTGTATTCTGATGATACTTCGTAGTTTTTCTTCTTTCTGAACTTTTTGCTCTTGTATTTTTCTTTCTTCTTGAGCAAAGGGCAATCCATCTTCATATGACCTGGTTTATCACAATTAAAGCATTTGATTTACCTTGCTTTAAGAATCGCCTGAATTTTTTTGAAAGCATTGCCATCTCCTCTTCATCGTCATTGGAATCGTCCGTGTCGGAGGATGCATGGAAGGCGAGTTCTTTCTTCTTTGAGCGGTGTTGTCGTTCGTCCTTCTTTCTTTCTTCCAATTGCACTTCATATGCCATTAGATTACCGATTAGGTTTTCTAACGACAAAGTTGAGAGATCATTGGCTTCTTCAATTGCGGTTGTCTTCTTCTCCCATTCTGGTGTGAGTGCACGAAGTATCTTACGAACTCTTTCGACTTGGGTGTAGTCCTTTTCAAGGGATGCTAAGGAATTGGTGATGTCGGTGAATCTTGTAACCATTTCGGATATGGTTTCATTCTCCTCCATTTTGAATAATTCAAACCTGTGGATAAGAACAGATATTTTGGATTCCTTAACTTTACTTGTGCCTTCGTGTGTTACCTGAAAAGTATGCCATATTTGATGTGCAGAAGTGGCTGTTGACACATGGTTGAACTCTTCTTTGGTTAAGGCACAGAACAAGGCATTCATTGCTTTGGCGTCAAGGCTCGCGTTCTTCTTTTGATCTTCACTCCAGGCGTTGTAGTTGGTTGTTGGCTTGGTGTACGATGCTTCTACGATGTTCCAAAGGTCGTCGTTGAGCGATTGCAAGTAGATCTTCATTCTACACTTCCAATAGTTGTAGTTGGATCCGTCAAATAGCGGTGGACGTTGTGTAGAATGTCCTTCTTTGAATTGGGATGATGAGAACTCCGTTGCCATCTTTGTTGTTGACTTGTACCCGCTCTGATACCAATTGTTAGATCTCGCTCTGATACCAATTGTTAGACCTGCTCTGATACCAATTGTTTGTCCCCGAGATGATGTCAAATGCGGAATTATCTCTGTTGGCAATTATAGATCTAAAAATACCCAAGTCAACACAAAACTAAAACAAGAAGGATTAATGTTAAGCAAATAAATAACTTGCAATAAAAGGAAAAGTAAATCTCAGAAAGTTAGACAACCGCAAACAAGAGAGATTTATCCTGGTTCGGTCCTCGTGACCTACATCCAGTCCCCAAGCCACCCGCTTGAGATTTTCCTTTATCCTTAATTTTGTAAACCAAAAATCACAACCATGCATACCACTTGACAAATCCCCTTTGCCAAATGTGTACACCTTCTCTACATCCAAGAGAACACCTTCTCTTCCAACAAGAGAATACTTTCACCTTGTACAACTGCCTCAACACCAAGAAGCCACCCGTGTACAATGATTGCTTTGAGTATTACAAATTTCCTATAAGCCTTGGTACTGAATGTGTATGTGAACAAGGTCTAGTATAGGAGACAAACTTCAGAGGACTTCACAATGGAAATTGACTTTTGGTGAAGAGCTGAAGTGGAAAATTCAGTTTTCTGGTTTGACAGAATTTTGACTTGGAAAACTGAAGATTTGGATTGTTGTTTGGCCTTTGGATTAACTACCCTTTATATAGCTGAAGACTAGGGTAAGTTAGGGTAGTTATAGGTGCAATTCGAATGTTTGAAACGTTGGAATTCGTTGCACAAAAGACCAGATAACGAAAATTGTCCAACAGTCAGAAACTGTCTATAGTCGACTTGCCTATGGAGTTAGTCGACTAGACTAGGCAATTTTCACACTATTAGTCGACTATGTTTGGGTATTAGTCGACTAGGTCAAGAGACGTTGGAGTGACAGTTTTCTGTATAACTGATTCAAGTCGACTGCAACTACTTATAAGTCGACTGGACCAGGGATTAGTCGACTAGGGCAAGGGATTAGTCGACTACAAGATGCTATTAGTCGACTAGTATTGACTGTCAAGTCGACTAATGCAGAAACAGAGAGTTGGGTCTGAATTGACACACAGGATTAGTCGACTTAGGGTTAGGTCAAGTCGACTACACTTTGGGTTAGTCGACTTGCAGAAGGTATTAGTCGACTAATGGACTCTGATATGTGTGTATATGTCAAGGCTTTTTACAAGCTATTTCATCTTTATAAAATACATCATATCAACTCTCCTTGGGACATCTTGATCATGTAGAACTCTTGATTCGTCATGTGTTAGAGCTCCAAATGAAATGCTTCACAAAGTCTTCATCGAAATATGTTCCAACACGACCGCCCGGTGACCGGGCCATTTCCAGAAAGCAGACACTCTCTGTCGGTCGACCTGCCCAACCTGTGCATGTTTTGTACATGTCGGTCGACCTCTGTCTCGGTCGATCGTGCGGTCGACCGGCAGAAGGCCAGAAAACATGCTTTGGGGATTTAAAAACTTGGTCTTTTCACTTCAATAAAATCCCATAAATTCTCTAAAAATATACAAAAATAAGTTCAGTAATATACTTTGATATACAAACATGTTTGAGTAAAAATCAAAACATATTACAAACATTTTGAACTATTTTTGTGACTTAGAAATTTTATCTTAAAACAAAATCCGTATTTTTCCAAATCGATTTTTCCAAAACTTCTCCAAATACAAAAACAAGATATTTTAAATACTTTTAAAGCTTATTGTGTATGGATATGATCCATTACACATATATGATGAAATATCTATGTTTTTGATAATAAGCTCTAAATAAGGTTTTGGCAAAACACACGTATACTTTGAAGCTTAAAAATCAAAACGGTATTTTTTTCAAAATCGAAAACTCTTTGATGAAAATACATCTAAATCTTGTGTGTGAGTGTATATGATACTTGAGCAATCCACCAACTAATCTATCTTTTACATTTTATCTAAGAATAAAATCTTATTAAAAACAAACCTAGACACAAGTCTTCTCTTGAAAATCTTCTTCTCCTTCTTGACTTGATCCAAACCTTGATCCAAAGAGTTAGACTCCTCTTGAGTACTTGATGTGGTCTTGATGCACAAGCTCTTGAATCAATACGTGCTAGCTCCAAAACATGACTTGAAATCCTTTGTTGAAGCTAAACACCTACTAAGATCTTGATCACATATCTGAGACTAATTAAACACAAGATCATTAGTACTATAACTACATGAGTTAATCATCATCAAAACTAGAGTGATGGGCCTTTGGGCCAACAATCCCTCCTTTTTTGATGATGACAAAACTCATGGAGTTATATATGGATTAACGTTAAGCTTCATCGAAGCTCCCCCTTAACTCATGCATAACAATAAACAAATATATATTCAATGAAGTACATGAAACTATACAAATATATATGCATCAACAAGTTGAGAGAAACATGCATAAATCCAAAATCCTTTTTCCAAAAACTTTCTCCCCCTTTTTGTTTAAACTTTCAAAATCATTTTCCTATTTTGTAAAACAAAAGATACATAAACTCAATATATACAAAAACTCAAATATGCATATATAAACTCAAAATCTTTCTCCCCCTTTTTATCAATCATCAACAATAGGGTGAAAACTAAATCAACAATAAAGATGTATATGTGATATACATTCATGAAGAGGAAGACGCTAAGTTAGCTTCCCTACATATATGCATTTCATGAAGGGATGACAAGACTTAACTCACATAACGCGTAATATACAATGCATAGTGGAGATGTTAAGCTCCCCCGAGACACGTCTATCACATAGAGAAGAGATGTCAAGCTCCTCAATATAAGATACACTGAACAGGAATGTCTATGTAGAAGAGATGTTAAGCTCCCCTTGCATATAGGCAAGATATATCAAAAAATTTTTAATGCAAATTTTTATAATACTTAAACACATTTTGAGATATCATTTGTGAATAAACAATACAAATTTTGAATTTTTCTTAAATCAACAAATCAATTTGAGATATCACAAGATTTTGATACCATATGAAGGAAATTTGTGATACCAATTGAAATTGAAACATTTGTAAATTTTGATACCAATGAAAGAAATATTTTATATTTTGATATCAATTGAAATATATGATAAATTTTAATACCAAATAGGTAAAACATATTGATACCAAATGAAATTTAAATCCAATTGGAAATTGAAACATATTGATACCAATTGAAGTATATTGTAAAATTAGATATCAATAAACTACCAATTGAAAATAATGCATAAGCTTATTAAAGTACCAATTGAGATATCAATTGAAATTAAGATTTAAATTTAAGCTTAGCGTAAACATAATTTGTGCTTTAAACATGTAGAAAATTATAAATCAAGCACAAACAAATCATATATATGTATGAAAAGAAAAATACCAATAGAAACTGATATTATTTGAAAATTTGAAGCATACAAAATATGAGTATACACAAAAATATCAATTGTAATACCGATTGAAAATATGATGAGAAGTAAGTGTATAACTCATAAAGATCCACCCTTTTCATACACATGATAAAAGATATTTAGTTTGAGCATATAAGGCATGGTCGCCTATCCATCCGCTTTTATAGGGTTGAAGTTTTCAAAAATAGATTTGAAAATAATTGTAAATTGAAAATACTACCAAATGAAGAATAAATAACTAGTTTAAAGTAATTTTTTTAAAAACAAGTTAAAGATCCTTCAAACATGAAAACAAATCATATATATCTCATGAATTATACTAAATACACAAATATTGTCACTCAAGATCGATAAAACTCAAAAATGCTCATGAAAACATAGTCATGAGAAAATAAATAAAATGTGAGTGTACAAGCATCATGTAATTAGCATTTTCATGAAAATAATCAATAAGGCTCAAACCATCAATCATGTGAAAATCATGAAATTTATTTTTTTTAAAATAAACTTCTAGGTATATGTATGATTTATCCAAAGCTAAACAATATGCATACATATCCCAAATATAAAAGGAGTCCATAATAGTATTTGCATGAAGGCAAGTGACTCAAGGAGTATACATATATATTTATTAGTTTTGGACAAAGAATACATATACATGAAGCAAAAACATGCATAAAAATAGGTAAAACAAGTGTAAATGAGAGAATCATCAAAACAAGGCTATACATGTATATGTAATAGGTACAAATGAGCAATAAAGTACAAACATATAAGAATCAATTGTTGTCCACTACTTTACAAGTATATACGCAAGTTTTGACAAAAATTACGTCTCAACAAGTATTTACCACATGAAACACAAAACATGAACATGCTAAAAATCATCAATGTAAAAGCATGTAAAGAAAATAGGAGTTTAGAGATAGTTACCAAACTAAAGAACTATACTCTAAGTCTCCAAAATATGGTGGTCTTCCCACCAACCTCCTTGATAGTGATGCATCAATTTGTAGTGTCCATCAAGCCCATGCATCCACCACCAAGGCACCAACCCTCTCACGTCATGTGAGAGCCCACACCCACATGAAAATACAAGAGGTAGGGATTTTGGTACCCATTTTCTTTTGGGTCCTCGGGGGTTAGCATTGTAAGGAACCCAAATATTTTAATTAGTAAAATTTGAAGAATTTACTCTATCATAATAAACTTTGCTAAGTGGCCTTTGCGGCCGCAATTTGTACACTTGTACACTCTAGTATGCACATGTGTATGAGTGTGATCATGACGTGCAAAGTGTGCATATGTATGTTGTGGGTGATGTGCATGAGTATGTGGAACTTGTTTCGTTGAAAATAAGGTTTCCAATTTAGAATAATTAATTGCACAATTGCTCAAAGTTGAGCTCAAACATCTATAATTTTTCAAAAATTTAATCTCATTTTATTGATAGTAGCATGAAAAGCATGATGAGAATGAGAATCATTATTCTTTTCTTTTTAGAAACATCTACCTTTTCTTTTGAAACAATTTTTCTTTTTAAAGAGTTGTTTTCATTCAAAGCGACTTCCTTTTCTTTTTCCACCATATAATTTTACTTTTTAAAGAAGTATTTTCTTCACAAAGATCATTTAATTTAGAGAACAAGGAAATATTCTAATTTTTCAAAAATTCGTTTTCTTTATAAATGCATTCCAATTTATTTTTAAAAGAGTCTTTTGCTTTTAACAAGGAATCAAATTTATTTTTCATTTTCTTATTTTTCTTTTTAAGCATGTCATACTTTTCAAGGAGTCGTTGACAAAAAGATGCTAGTTCATTATAAGGCATATCAACATCCTTTTCTAACTCGGATTCGGAGTTTACCTCAAGGGGGTTATCCCCTTGGACCATGTAGCATACGTTGGAAGCCTCACTTCCAATATCCAAGTCGCTCCCCGCATAGTATCGTTCTTGTTCGCCAAGGGAGATTATAGTGTTCCAAACTACAAAAGCCGAATCAAGATTAGCAACTCTAGATAAATATTCATCATTTAGGGTACTCTTTAAAGCATGGATGCTTTTGCATTAGCCTCAATATTTTTGCCATTTAAACAATAAGAATCTTTAATAGTGGAAAATAAACATGTATGCCTAGGGCTTAGAGGTACAATGACATCTTAACCTTCCAAGTATTGATGTTAAGAATATCAAAAGTGGGAGGTGACATGAAATCCATGTGTGTGTACAAATATTGTGATTAGATATAAAGATGATCTTTAACTCAAGGTTGTTAGACCCAAATCAAGAGCACTTAGTTCTGATACCAATTGAAATCACCTAGAGGGGGGTGAATAGGTGAGAAGCTAATCTAATGGTGAATTAATACAGAATTAAAACTATTTATGCAAACTAAAAATTCTAAAGCTAAACCACCCAAGTATAACCTAAGAGTGTAGCCGATTCCCCATGAAGGGCTTTGGACTAACTCCTCAAGCTTCCTCTATATAAGAGTTGAGGTGCCGCTTTAGCTCTCTTGGTTGAATACAAGAGTGAGAAAACAATCCCCAAGCATATATCAATTTAAGCACAAATATATATCAAGCATGAAAAGATGAAAGCAATATAAGCATGTAAGATATAAACACAAGTGAGAGATAGAGAGAGCAATCGCAAACACGGGAGATTTGTTTCGAGGTTCGAGTACCCTTGCTCTACGTCCCCGCCTTTAACACTATGAAGGATTTTCACTAAAAACGATCCCACCGGATCACTCGGTGCCGCAACACCTTCAAGAGAGTTTACACTAGAACTCCTTTGGACTCTCTAGTCCCTCTCTTGTTCCCGCAAGAACAACACACGCAAGCACACTAGCTTGTCGAGGCCGTACCTCTATACTGAGCTCTCACTAGAACCTAAACAACGCGAATCCGCAAGTCCATCTCCTCAAAGTACAATGAATAAAAACTTTTGTGATCACAACACTTTGATCACCCATAAACCTCTCACAACAAAGATCCCTATAGGATTGATATAGCAATGGATAGCTCAAGTGTGTGAGAAAAATAAGGATTGATTTGTGCTGAAAAACTCAAGAAATCTCTTTTACAAAACACTCTTGAAAACTCTCCTTTTGATATAGAAGTATTTGGCTCTAAAACAAGTGGAGATAAACACTTAGAAGTGTATGAAAAACTAGCTCAAAAACCCACTTCAAATCTTGTCTAAAACAGCGCAAGGGAGCCCCAATTTATAGGCTTCAAAAATCTGCCCGTTGGAAGCCAACTCAGCAGTTCTGACTGCTGATGGTCGACCGCCCGGTCGACCGCCAACGGTCAGATTTTCGACCGTTGGGAAGGTCGGTCGACCGCCAACTGGCCAATGGCCTAGCGGTCGACCGCCCGGTTGACCGGACCATTTTCAGAGAGCAGACACTCTCTGACGGTCGATCGTGCAGTTGATCGGCCCAACTTGTGCATGGCTTGTGCACGTCGGTCGACCTCTGTCTCGATCGACCGTGCGGTCGACCGCCGAAGGCCAGAAAACATGTTTTGGGGATTTAAAAACTTGGTCTTTTCACTTCAATAAAATTCTATAAATTCTCTAAAAATCTATAAAAATAAGTTTAGTAATATACTTTGATATATAAACATGTTTGAGTAAAAATCAAAACATGTTACAAACATTTTGAACTATTTTTGTGACTTAGAAATTTTGGCTTAAAACAAAATCTGTATTTTTCTACATCGATTTTTTCAAAACTTCTCCAAATACAAAAACAAGATATTTTAAACATTTTTAAAGCTTAGTGAGTATGGATATGATCCACTATATATATATGATGAAATATCTATATTTTTGACAATAAGCTCTAAACAAGGTTTTGGTAAAACACATGTATACTTTAAAGCTTAAAAATCAAAACGGTATTTTTTCAAAACGAAAACTCTTTGATGAAAATACATCTAAATCTTGTGTGTGTGTATATGATACTTGAGGAATCCACCAGTAATCTATCCTGTACATTTTATCTAAGAATAAAATCTTACTAAAAATAAACCTAGACACAAGTCTTCTCTTGAAGGTCTTTTCTTGAAAATCTTCTTCTCCTTCTTGACTTGATCCAAACCTTGATCCAAAGAGCTAGACTCCTCTTGAGTACTTGATGTGCTCTTGATGCACAAGCTCTTGAATCAACACGTGCTAGCTTCAAAACTTGACTTGAAATCCTTTATTGAAGTTAAGCACCTACTAAGATCTTGATCACATATCTGAGACTAATTAAATACAGAATCATTAGTACTATAACTACATGAGTTAATCATGATCAAAACTAGAGTGATGGGCCTTTAGGCCAACAATCTCCCCCTTTTTGATGATGACAAAACTCATAGAGTTATATATGCATGGATTAAAGTTAAGCTTCATAGAAGCTCCCCCTTAACTCATGCATAACAATAAACAAATATATATTCAATGAAGTACATGAAACTAAACAATATATATGCATCAACAAGGTGAGAGAAACATGCATAAATTCAAAATCTTTTTTCCAAAAACTTTCTCCCCCTTTTTATTTAAACTTTAAAAATCATTTTCCTATTTTGTAAAACATAAGATGCATAAACTCAATATATACAAAAACTCAAATATGCATATATAAACTCAAAATCTTTCTCCCCCTTTTGTCAATCATCAACAAAGGGTGAAAATCAAATCAACAATAAAGATGTATATGCGATATACATTCATGAAGAGGAAGACGCTAAGTTAGCTTCCCTGTATACATGCATTTCATGAAGAAGGGATGACAAGCCGTAACTCACATAACACATAATATACAATGCATAAGTGGAGATGTTAAGCTCCCCCTACACACATGTATTATATAAAGAAGAGATGTCAAGCTCCTTAATATAAGATACACTCAACGTGAATGTATATGTAGAAGAGATGTTAAACACCCCTTGTATATAGGCAAGACATATCAAAACATTTTTAATACAAATTTTTATAGTACTTAAGCAAATTTTGAGATATCATTTGTGAATAAACAATACAAAATTTTAATTTTTCTTAAATTAACAAATCAATTGAGATATCACAAGATTTTGATGCCATATGAAAAAGGAAATTTGTGATACCAATTGAAATTGAAACATTTGTACATTTTGATACCAATAAAAGAAAATATTTTATATTTTGATATCAATTGAAATATATGATAAATTTTGATACCAAATAGGTAAAACATATTGATACCAAATGAAATTTAAACCCAATTGGAAATTGAAACATATTGATACCAATTGAAGTATATTGTAAAATTTGATATCAATAAACTACCAATTGAAAATAATACATAAGCTTATTAAAGTACCAATTGAAATCAAGATTTAAATTCAAGATTAGCATAAGCATAATTTGTGCTTTAAACATGTAGATATATTATAAATCAAGCACAAATAAATCTATATATGTATGAAAAGAAAAATACCAATACAAACTGATATTATTTGAAAATTTGAAGCATACAAAATATGAGTATACACAAAAAATATCAATTGTAATACCGATTGAAAATATGATGAGAAGTTAGTGTATAACTCATAAAGATCTACCCTTTTCATGCACATGACAAAAGATATTTAGTTTGAGCATACAAGGCATGGTCGCCCATCCATCCACCCTTATAGGATAGAAGTTTTCAAAAACAGATTTGAAAATAGTTATAAAGTGAAAACACTACCAAATGAAGAATAAATAACTAATTTAAAGTAATTTTTAAAAAACTAGTTAAAGATCCTTCGAATATGAAAACAAATCATATATATCTCATGAATTATACACAATACACAAATATTGTCACTCAAGATCGATAAAGCTCAAAAATGCTCATGAAAACATAGTCATGAGAAAACAAATAAAATGTGAGTGTAAAAGCATTATGTAATTAGCATTTTCATGAAAATAATCAATAAGGCTCAAACCATCAATCATGTGAAAATCATGAAAATTCATTTTTCTTTAAAAATAAACTTCTTGGTATATGTATGATTTATCTAAAGCTAACAATACGCATACATATTCCAAACATAAATGGAGTCCATAATAGTATTTGCATGAAGGCAAGTGACTCAAGGAGTATACATGTATATTTATTAGTTTTGGACAAAGAATACATATGCATAAAGTAAAAACATGCATAAAAATAGGTAAAATAAGTGTAAATGAGGGAATCATCAAAACTAGGCTATACATGTACATGTAATAGGTACAAATGAGCAATAAAGTAAAAACATATAAGAATCAATTATTGCCCACTACTTGTACAAGTATGTACACAAGTTTTAACAAAAATTACATCTAAACAAGTATTTACCACATGAAGCACAAAACATGAACATGCTAAAAATCATCAATGTAAAATAATGTAAATAATATAGGAGTTTAAATATAGTTACCAAACCAAAAAACTATACTATAAGTCTCCAAAACATGGTGATCTTCCCACCAACCTCTTTGATAGTGATGCATCAATTTTTAGTGTCCATTAAGCCCATGCATCCACCACCAAGGCACCAACCCTCTCATGTTATGTGAGAGTCCACACCTACATCAAACACTAGAGGTGAGAATATTGGTACCCATTTTCTTTCGGGTCCTCGGGGGTTAGCATTATAAGGAACCCAATATTTTTTTAGCAAAATTTGAAGAATTTACTCTATCATAATAAAACTTTGCTAAGTGGTATTTGCGGTCGCAATGTGTACACTTGTACACTCTAGTATGCACATGTGTATGAGTGTGATCATGACGTGTAAAGTGTGCATATGTATGTTGTGGTGATGTGCATGAGTATGTGGAACTTTTTTCGTTAAAAACTAGGTTTCCAATTTAAAATGATTAAATGCACAATTGCTCAAAGTTGAGCTTAAACAATCTATTCTATTTTTCAAAAATTTAATCTCATTTTTATTAATAGTAACATGAAAAGCATGGTGAGAATGAGAATCATTATTCTTTTTCTTTTTAGAAACATCTACCTTTTCTTTTGAAACAATTTTTCTTTTTAAAAAGTTTTTTCATTCAAAGCAACTTCCTTTTCTTTTTCCACCAACATAATTTTACTTTTCAAAGAAGTATTTTCTTAACAAAGATTATTTAATTTAGAGATAAGGAAATATTTTAATTTTTCAAAAATTCGTTTTCTTTAGAAATGCATTAAAATTTATTTTTAAAAGAGTCATTTTCTTTTAACAAGGAATCAAATTTATTTTTCATTTTCTTATTTTCCTTTTTAAGCATGTCATACTTTTCAAGGAGTTGTTGACAAAAAGATGCTAGTTCATTATAAGGCATATCAACATCCTCTTCTAACTTGGATTTGGAGTTTACCTCAAGGGGTTATCCCCTTGGACCATGTAGCATACATTGAAGCCTCACTTCCAACATCCGAGTCGCTCCCCATATAGTATTGTTCTTGTTCGCCAAGGGAGACTATAGTGTTCCAAACTATAAAAATCGAATCAAGATTAGCAACCCTAAATAAATATTCATCATTTAGGGTACTCTTTAAAATATGGTTGGCTTTTGCATTAGCCTCAATATTTTTACCATTTAAACAGTAATGATCTTTAATAGTGGCAAAGTAAACATGAATGCCTATGGTTTTGAGATACAATGACATCTTAGCCTTCCAAGTTTGGATGTTAAGAATATCAAAAATGGGAGGTGACATGAAATTCATGTGTGTGTACAAATATTATGATTAGCTATAAAAGAGGGTCTTTAACTCAAGATTGTTAAACCCAATTAAGAGCACTTGGCTCTGATACTAATTGAAATCACTTAGAGGGGGTGAATAGGTGACTAGCTAATCTAATAGTGAATTAATGCGGAATTAAAATTATTTATGCAAGCTAAAAATTCTTAAGCTAAACACACCAAGTATAACCTAAGAGTGTAGCCGGATTCCCCATGAAGGGCTCTGGACTAACTCCTCAAGATTCCTCTGGATAAGATTGAGGTGCCGCTTTGGCTCTCTTGGTTGAATACAAGTGTGAGCAAACAATTCCCAAACATATATCAATTTAAGCACAAATATATCTCGAGCATATAAAGATGAAAACAATATAAGCACGTAAGATATAAACACAAGTGAGAGATAGAGAGAGCAATCGCAAACACGAGAGATTTATTTCGAGGTTCGAGCACTATTTCTCTACGTCCCCGCCTTCAACACTATGAAGGATTTTCACTAAAAATGATCCCACCGGATCAGTCGGTGTCGCAACACCTACAAGCGAGTTCACACTAGAACTCCTTTAGGCACTCTAGTTCCTCTTTAGTTCCGGCAAGAATAACACACACAAGCACACTAACTTGCCGAGATCGCACCTCTACATCAAGCTCTCACTAGAACCCGAAACAATGCGAACCCGCAAGTCCGCCTCCTCAAAGTATAATGACTGAAACCTTTGGTGATCACAATACTTTGATCACCTAAAAGCCTCTCACAAAGATCCCTATAAGATTGATATAGCAATGGATAGCTCAAGTGTGTGAGAAAAACAAGGATTGATTTGTAGTGAAAAACTCAAGAAATCTCTTTTACAAAACACTCTTAAAAACTCTCCTTTTGATATGGAAGTATTTGGTTCTACAATAAGTGGAGATAAACACTTGGAAGTGTATGAAAAACTAGCTCAAAAACCCACTTCAAATCTTGTCTAAAATAGCCCAAGGGAGCCCCAATTTATAGGCTCTAAAAATCTGCCCGTTGGAAGCCAACTCAGCAGTTCTGACTGCTGGCGGTCGACCGCGCGGTCGACCGCTAACGGTCGGATTTTCGACCGTTGGGTAGGTCGGTCGACCGGCTGGTCGACTGCCAACTGGGCAATGGCCTAGTGGTCGGCCGCCCGGTCGACCGGGTCATTTTCAGAGTGCAGATACTCTCTGGCGATCGACCGTGCGGTCAACCGGCCCAACCTATTGCACGTTTTGTGCATGTCGGTCGACCGCCCGGTGACCGACCTCTGTCTCGGTCGACCGGCAGAAGGCCAGAAAACATGTTTTGGGGATTAAAAAACTTAGTCTTTTCACTTCAATAAAATCTCATAAATTCTCTAAGAATCTATAAAAATAAGTTCAGTAATATACTTTGATATACAAACATATTTGAGTAAAAATCAAAACATGTTACAATCATTCAGAACTATTTTTGTGACTTAGAAATTTTGGCTTAAAACAAAATCTGTATTTTTCTAAATCGATTTTTTTAAAACTTCTCCAAATATAAAAACAAGATATTTTAAACACTTTTAAAAACTTAGTGTGTATGGATATGATCCATTACACATATATAATGAAATATCTATGTTTTTGACAATAAGCTCTAAATAAGATTTTGGTAAAACACATGCATACTTTGAAGCTTAAAAATCAAAACGGTATTTTTCAAAACGAAAACTCTTTGATGAAAATACATCTAAATCTTGTGTGTGAGTGTATATGATACTTGAGCAATCTACCAACTAATCTATCCTTACATTTTATCTAAGAACAAAATCTTACTAAAAGTAAACCTAGACACAAGTCTTCTCTTGAAGGTCTTCTCTTAAAAATCTTCTTCTCTTTATTAACTTGGTCCAAACCTTGATCCGAAGAGTTAGATTCCTCTTGAGTACTTGATGTGGTCTTGATGCATAAGCTCTTGAATCAACATGAACTAGCTTCAAAACTTGACTTGAAATCCTTTGTTGAAGCTAAACACCTACTAAGATCTTGATCACATATCTGAGACTAATTAAATACAAGATCATTAGTACTATAACTACATGAGTTAATCATCATCAAAACTAGAGTGATGGGCCTGTGGGCCAACACTCCCCTCATCATGCTGCACCACTGCCCTTAATAGATTATATGACTTTGATGGAGGTGTGCTACACTGAACTAGATTATGGTGTTCGAGCAAATACCACATTCTGTAACATTCACTGCATTGGATGTTAGATCCAACAAAACATTTTGGGTATTGATTATACAACTTTCTACAGACCAATACTTCAAATAATTCACAGCCTCATGACGAGGCAACACAATGTCTGTGTGAACACCATATTTTTGCAGCAGCTCATTGCTAACTCCTAACGTACTAGGGGTGCAAAATACTCTTTACCCATTTTGGTGACTTCTTTATGTAGAAACTTTCTGCTTGACGCGGAATTTATTGAGTATGATAGAGTACTAGTAACCCATGAACGTATTATCAGTGCGTACAATAGCTGCCTGTACTCGATTTGGACACCTAATGTCCAGCTCGAAGATGTTCCTACTGTGTCATCATCAGAGGAACAAATGGATGCGGAAGATGAGCCCAATTTTGACGGCAACCACCCCTTACTGAGATCAATGCATTCATGTCCTCTATCAGGAAGGGTATGAAAAAGATTTTTAAGGGACAGATCAGGCTGCGGAGATAATTGAAGGATCAAAACACTAGGCTAGAATGCATTGAGGATACTCTCAGGCGTTCACGCTCGGCTGGCCCTAGCACTTCAGACGGCTCGAGTAGGCGGAGATGGTGAGATCATTCTTTCTACTTATTTATTGCATTTATATTGACATGTCATACATTGAGGACAATGTATGAGATAGGTGTGGGGGAGGGAATATGAATATCTTAAAAAAATATTGTAGTAGAGAATTTTTGATGTCTTTTGTAAAAATACAAAACAGTTACAAGGATTAAGGAAACTCAAGTAAAAAATTCTTTACTTTAGTCTAAATAAAAGAATATTGGTTGGATTAATAATTCCAGAGGAATTAGAAAAAGAGCTAATCTCTTTAATTTTACCTTAGTAAATATGCATTGACTACACACACTCTTAGAATTTATAGATAGACTCTAATTGCCACACAAAAAACAAAAAAAATGTATATATACAGTCAGAAACCCGATTAAGCTGAATAATTGTGCCTCAAGAAGCATAATTACTCATGCCTAAAGGAAATAAACCTTAGTGTCGTGGCCTAATTTACTTGAGTATTTTACCTAAGGGTATTTTCTCACCTGGTACTCTAACACCGCCTGGTTTGGGTGTCATTGGTTAAAAACTCGTTACACAAGTAAATTAGAAAGCCTAATGAAATTAAGTACAAAAATGGTATATAAATAAACACTAATAAATTTTGTGGTATCAGAGTTGAGTTGAAAAAATTTCAAATTTATCATAACTTTACACAATGCATATCATTTAAGGCAAAATAAAGAGTTAGTTTGAAGTACAAAATTCCTCTTAAACTTAAATAAAATTATATTCTTGCATGAAGACCAAAATATAAGGACTAATGAGGGTTAGACCTAATGTTTATAATTATTTAGTTATTTTTACTGAAGAAATTAAAAAACCTTTTCTACTTTAAGAAGAATTTACCACAGATAACCACACTTTTATTTTTTCTTTAATTTTGTGGGTGCAATTCGCTGAAAACTCTCAGGAGATAAAGCTCCTCTAGGAAAAACCTAGAGGTTCAACGGCATTTGCTAGTGCAATCGCGTCACCAGCGAAAGATGTGTAATAATTTTTTTAATTTAAATTTTTAGTTTCTTTTATTTTGCTCAGGGACGAGTAAAAGATAACTGAGGGGGTGTGATTAGTATTTATATTTTCATATTTTTCATCACATTTTCACATTTATATTAATAAAATTTTGTTCGCTAATGGGGTTTCTCTTGTTTCTCGGTCCATAACTTGAAGAAGAAAAGAGGCCCAAAACTCTAACATATTTGAGGATTTTTTAGAGCCAAGAAGAAGCCCACACTTGAAGCCCAGATCTGCTGAACCTGGGAGCAAAAGTTAATGCAATTAATGCACCAACATGCCCTTCTTCCTGGCACCAGTCTGCACACTCTGACGCTGGCAGACTGGCGCCAGCATGGCCGCGGGCCGCGTTTCCGTGGCCATCCTGGCGCCACTCTGCCAGCGCCAGGGGCTATACTCCCCACTCCATCCCCCTACACTCTTGTGCTTATAAATACTTCCCTGGATTTTCAGAGAAGGGGATATTCAGAGAATAGGAGTTCCTGTTAGTTGGTTGTATTTTTTTATTTTCCTGTATTCCCTCTTTATTTTTTGTATTTGTTTAGCCATTAGAGCGAGAGATAGAGAGAGTGAAGCTTGTATCTTGAAGGTGACAATCAAATACAAGTGAAGTTCTTCCTTTACTAAATTGTTCTTTGTGTTTTTAACTTACTTGCACTAGTTTATATTTTGTCTCTTTTCATCTTCTCTTTTGTTTTCATTTACCATGTCTAATTAACTTTCTGATAACATGGCTAACTAACTACTAACCCACTAACCTCTAGTAACTTCTTAAACAACCCACATGAATCAATAAGTGTCAAACAAGCCTTGTGCAAATAAGAGTTACGATATCTTACGATGAGAGTTTTTAATTCTAACTTACTAACAAGTAGGCTCACTTTCTTATTTCATCCTTGAGTCCTAAGTTTCTGATGATCTATAGAAATTAACTCTACTTAATTTTTATAAGTTAGTGAAACTCTCATGCATGCTTACCGATACCAATAGAGCACTTATTTTTTTCTCCATGCTTGCCTTCAAATGGATCTTGATGGAGGAATGCTCGAGTTTTGCTGTGTGAAGTAAGGTAATAGGAGGAATTTTCATTCGATCTACCACGTGAAAAGTTCTTATACACAAGGTTTGTGATTGCCTATGATCCACTGTGAGGCTATGCCTTCAAGAAGTTAGAGGTTAGTGGGAGAAATTAGTAGAAGGTTAGCCATGTATTTTTTTCATCTTTAAAAATACAAAACACTTTTCTAACAACAAACTATTTCAAACCATCTCTACAATCTTTTTTGTTTTTCTTTCAATTCATTCTTTAAACAAAAAAACATCTTTTCTACGAGTAAGAAGACCACACATCAAGCTTCTATCGCCTCCCCTCCTCGTGGACACGATCCGATAAGCCACTTCGCTAATATAGAAAAATCGCTAAAGCTCCACATCAACCATCTCTCTTTTACTTATGTTGCGACTACGGCAACAACCTGATGAGGATCTCCTGAATCTCCTAAGCAAGAAGAACAATCCCAAATAGCACAAAAATAAACACCAAGAGAAAGTACACGCAAACAAAGCAATCTGACGAGGTTCGGCCTCAATGCCTACGTCTCCGGGGCAATCAAAAGAGAGGTTTATTACTTTTAGAAGAAGATTATAATGCTAGAAGCTTCTCTAATCTCAAGAGAGCTCCAGTATTTCTAGCATTTTTAAAACCTAGGCAAAACCCGTATTTATACCAACAGGTTTCCAAAAAACAGAAACGCAGCCCGCACCCGCTTGTCGGTCGAACGGGCGGTCGACCGACCCCTTCCACCGGTCGATCGGTCGGTCGACCGGGTGCCCAACAGAGAGTTGGATACTTTCAGTCGGTCGACCGGGTGGTCGACCGAGCTCCAACTTGTGCACGTTGGGAACGTCGGTCGACCGGGCCGGTCGACCGAACTTCTGATACTGTGGGCGATCGACCGGGCCGGTCGACCGTTCAACCTGTTTCCTACTGCTGCTGCTGTTTCCTTTGCCTTTTTTTGTCGTCGACTTCCCCGGCGATCACTCGACGACTACTCGACGATCCATGTCAACTTCCTCAGCAATACTTCTCTCTTTTCAATAATTCTCCACCTCGGCGAAGATTTTTCCCAAAATCTGAGCCGATCTCCAACGTACCCCAGTCTATCACCTGGCGAAATCGACACACGATCTCGGCGAAATCGACACACGATCTCGGCTTGCACGCACCAGACGAAATCGACACACGATCTCGGCGAAATCGACACACAATCTCGGCTTGGAATCTTTAGCTCAGCTGTCCCTGGAAAATATCGCACATGCTTCCCTGCACTTCACCTTAGGAGAAACTTCCATACATGCCGATCACCAAACCATGGCTTCTACTTCGCAACTTCACGACCTCATGAAGACTTCCTCACGAGCCAACGCTGACTCTCCAACTGACTAGCTCTATCTAGTCTACCTGCCTTCCACTGACGGTCCACCAAGTCTATGTAAAGCATACCAAATATCATCGGCTTCAACTGGATGCACACCCCTCCTTATGCAAGCTCAACATCTTCTCACCAGAAGATCAACCTGTTCATCGAGATCACAACACCTCACCACTATGTGAGATCCAACTGGCCACAATGCTTCACCTCTACGTGAAACCCCTCCACCTCTACGTGAAGTTCCATCAGCCACACCTCTTCACCTCTACATGAAGATTCAAACAGCTTCTTGAGAACCCAAAATAGCTTCATAAGAGTTGCATCACCAAATGACTGCGTCTTTATGACTGCCTACGTACCTTTGCCCAAAAGGATCAAGCCAACCGTAGTTCATTGAAATGAGCTTTATCAAGTTCGAACACTGAAGTGTGGAGCTTCATCAAGCCTTGGTCTTCGTCCTCTCCACCTACTGAGAGACGGTGGACTTCAACGCTGAAGTATCTCCAAAAGTGACATTCCTGCTCATCACGATCTTCTTATCTTCGGGGTCCCACAATTTGTAGCTGTTTCTCTTGACGCCCAAATAGACAAACCTCTTTGCTCGCTGATTCACCTTGCCATTCTTGGTACTGAAGTAGGTCGGACTTTCAAACTCCCGCAGCACACCATGATTTTGAGCAGCTTTCCCAAACCAAATTTTCAATGGAGCTTACCTCCTATTGCAGTCGATCTGTTCATGAGATGGCTAGCATACTCAGTCGCCTTAGCCCAAAACGACCTGTCTAATCCTGCATTAGACAACAACCGTCGAACCTCCTCTAGTAAGGAACAGGCTACATCTTTAGCCAACCCATCTGTACCTGTTGTGAAGTGAGTAGCAATACCTGTGTTCTGGCCAAATCGTAGGAATTGGTTCATATCTTTTCTAACATTACCAATATGAAGCTCCTTTAACTTCCTACCTTTCTGCTTCTCCATTCTTCCTTTCCACTTCAACAACACATCTAGGGCTTCATCCCTTTGTCTCATAGGATATATCCAAACCTGCCTAGATGAACCATCAACAAAAGAGATAAAGTACCTGTGACCTCCAAGCGATGCCGTCTTAGTAGGTCCCCATACGCTCATGTGAACACAATCAAGAAGACCTTCATTGCAGTGAGTACTGGTGCTGAATCTCACCTTCTTCTTGTCCAGAATGCTGTGTCCACCTTCCAACTTGTAGGTAGCAGCACCTTCCAGCGATTCCATCTTTGCAGGAGCTCGCAAAGACTTCTCTTCTTCCTGTCTGACCTTTCCTTGCCAGATCTTCGGGCCACCATCATCTGAGGAACTCGAAGTCTCCATCTGATCCGTAATCGTACTACCCTTCAAGTAGTAGAGATTGCCTCGGCGGACGCCCTTCATCACCACCATCGAGCCCTTGATCATCCTGAGATCGCCATCTCGAACAGATATCATCATGCCCGATGCTTCCAAAATTTCCACGAAGATTAGATTTCTCTTCAACTGAGGTACATACCTCACTCCCTTCAGCTCCCTTACTATCCCATCAAACATCCTGATTAGGATTGTACCTGCACCCTCCATGCTACATGAGTGATCATCGCCCATAACGACCGAACACCCCTCCAGCTTCTCAAAGCTAGAAAACCAACCCGATTAGGGCATACATGGTATGTTGTACCTGTATCCAAAATCCACTCATCTTTCCATGAGTTACCAATGATGGGAGAACTGACTGAAAACGAGAAACCTGACGAGTCCGAATCTGATCCATCTGCCTGTGAACTGCCCCTCTGAGTATTCATCACTTTTGCTAGATTTGCTTCAGCCTTCGACTCCTTCTTCTTTCCCTTGAACTTTGGACAGTTCACTTTCCAGTGCCCTATCTCTCTATAGAAGGCACAGTGATTTCTTTTGAGATCCCTGAAATCCGGCCTGAACTTTGATCTTCCTCTTTCTTTCTTGCCCTTCCTCGATGAACCCCTGCCTCTTACTTCCAGTGCCTCCGTCGATGAGCTTGACTGAGAAGGATGTCTCTCCTTCTTCCTCGTCTCATAACTTGTCAGTGCAGACGACACCTCATGGTAGTCCAACGTCTGCCTACCATTGATAAAGGTCAGTGTGAATGTCTCATACTCCTCCTCCGGAGTGAGTTCAGGAAGATGATCGCCTTGTCCTCCTCTTCTATAATGACATCTACATTCATCAAGTCTGTAAGAAGCTTCGTGTATCGGTTGATGTGCTCATTCACTGTGCTCCCCTTCTTCATCTGAAATCTGTACAGCTTACTCTTAAGCTGCAACCTTGACTCAATACTCTTCGTCAGGTATTTCTTCTCAAGGGTTTTCCATAGATGCTTCGCCAACGTCTCATGTTGTGCAAAATATTTTATGTCTTGTGACAAACATGAATGAATTAACCAACACGCCGACCTGTTCATCTTTGCCCACTCTTCATCAGTGGTCGTGCTCCTCTTCTTCTCCAGTAGGAGAGTATTCTTGAGGTTTGATGCATTTAGGGCATCCATAACCTCACATCTCACATCCCGAAATTATTTGTGCCATTGAACTTGACTACATCAATCCTCGGATGAGCATTCATGGTCTTAACCGAAGTAATTTCTTCTGCCATCTAAATTACTTGACCCTCTATCTATGCGGAAAATCAATCAAGTAGAAATAGATCACTACTTCGATAAAAATTAGATTTTTACCTTTTCCTTGAAACCCTAGATTGAGTTTCTCACCGGATCTACTCCACCACAGATTCTACGAGCCCTCCTTGCGTCCTCCTGAGATCGACACATGATCCCACGAACACAAATACTTCTGATCTGAGATCGACACACAATCTACACCAAATTAGATCCCGAGCCCTACGAATCTCTAGATAAATCCCAGGCGAAACCTGGGACGCTCTGATACCACTTGTTGCGACTACGGCAACAACCTGATGAGGATCCCTTGAATCTCCCAAGCAAGAAGAATAATCCCAAACAACACAAAACAAACAAACACAAGAGAAAGCACACGCAAACAAAGCAATCTGACGAGGTTCGGCCTCAATGCCTACGTCCCCGCGGCAATCAAAAGAGAGGTTTATTACTTTTGGAAGAAGATTAAAATGCTAGCAGCTTCTCTAATCTCAAGAGAGCTCTAGAATTTTCAGCATTTTTTAAAACCCTAGGCAAAACCCGTATTTATACCAACAGTTTCCAAAAAATAGAAACGCAGCCCGCACCCGCTTGTCGGTCGACCGGGCGGTCGACCGGCCCCTTCCACCGGTCGACCGGTCGGTCAACCGGCCCCTTCCACCGGTCGACCGGTCGGTCGACCGGGGGCCCAACAGAGAGTTGGGTACATTCAGTCGGTCGACCGGGCGGTCGACAGAGCTCCAACTTGTGCACGTTGTGCACGTCGGACGACCGGGCCGGTCGACCGAACTTCTGATACTGCGGGCGGTCGACCGGGCCGGTCGACCGTTCAACCTGTTTCCTGCTGCTGTTTCCTTCGCCTTTTTTTTTGTCGTCGACTTCCCCGGCGATTACTCGACGACTACTCGACGATCCATGTCAACTTCCTCAGCAATACTTCTCTCTTTCCAACAACTTATTCTTGTGTATGCTTTTAGTGATCATTGGGTTAACATTGCTAATAAAGTAATCTATATATTATCTTGGCACTCTGGTTTGCTATGCATAACTATATAGAAATGATAGTGTGCAAAAAAATTATCTATATATTATTCTTCTTGACTCTGGTTTGCAATACATATTACGAAGAAGCTACGGGTTGCACAGAGTTTGTGTATATTAGAACTAATTGATCTTGAGAGTTTAAATATAATTTTTTTCCTAGTTAGTTTAAATATAAATTTTTTTCCTGGGTACAATATCAAATGCAATGATGTAATTGAAATTTTCTCAAGTCAAATCCCTATACGTATTTGGATCTAATAATTGAATACATGCCATTGAATTGCCTGAATTGGGAAATGTCAAGAAGAGTGTGAAACTAAACAAAATGTAGAAGCATCATATGATGTTTCCATTAGTAAGAAAATAACAAAGTGTTCTTCCAAACCTTTTTCTTTTTCCTGTGTTCATGTTGTATGGGAAGAGCCATAGCTCTTTTCTATCTAGTCTGCAAAATATCCATTGTTAGTCACCTATTTCCATGAATTATGAATGTGCATGGTCAAAATGATTAAGGTTAAAAAGTAGGTGATGCTAGGAATGAGATTTTCTAAAACATGCTTTTAGAAATTTAAACTCTAAATTTGAGGAAATGATATGTGTCATCCTTAAGGAAATTAAACAACTGTTACAAGAGGAAGCATTTGGAAAAGATTGTAGCTAGAAGTTTGCATTGTGCCAAAGAGGTAGTATTTTTGTAAAAAACACAAGAAGTAACAGAGTGATGCGTGTATCTGGAGTGAGTGCATGGGAGATAAGAACTATAATGTAACAATGTTCTCAAGTTGTGGAGCATATGAGAAGACATATATCGAATTGTGAAAGCTTTTTACAATCTGAATATTATGGGGAGCCGGACCAGAGTTCGCCGGTGACCTTGCTTCTTTAAGCGCTGGAGGGCCAGAATGCAGATTAGTATATCACTGAGATGATAGGCAGTTCCTGTCGTAGTTACGCTGTAATGTGTTGAAGATATCTCTTCTTGTAGCCTAATTTAGTTACATGCTGGGATTGGTGCAACTGAAACTGCAATCCTTCTGTAGCAAGTTGCTTGTTAGAATTTGTCACTCTATTGATTATGAGTTTAATAACTGAGATACAAGATGAACACTGCACATTATAGTGTAACTTCGAATTTATCAAAATCTATTTAGAAAACTAGTTACATCACTTTGATCTCCTATAAACATGACGTAATTGTTTTTCACGAAGAGTGCCCGGAGGACCAATGCCTCACTTTACAGACTTCTTATGACAAGGATGCAGTTGTATAGAATCAAAGATATTACACGGCATGGTGATTCGTTAAAATGTAGATAGAGCAAGTAATATTGTTTGGATCCATGACAAGACTGTTCTGAAGCTTCTAATGTGTGATACTTCCTAAACTCTTGTACATGAGGGAAAATGTTCTTTGAGTGTTTATGTTGAAAGATAAACTCAAATAAAGTCCCTTGGAGTTCCCAATACAATATTAATTAAGGAGATGAGAGGACAAATGCATTATGTAGTTTGTAATTACCAAGAGTCATTGTGAGGAAGTTTAAGAGTCATTGTGTGTGGAATTCCAATGTGTGTGGAATCTCAAGAGTCATTAGGAGTCTATAAATAGTGTTGTCATCCTTGAATGAAATGAGTGAGCAAGAGTTTGATAGAAAAGAAAATTTTGTGCTCTTGCTCCTTACTCCTCCTCCTCATATTTCTAGTTCTTCTTGTGCTAACAAATTGGTATCAGAGGCAAGGTGAAGCTTGAAGCCTCTTTGGGAGGTGATCCCATTGTGAAGCTTGAAGCTTGAAGCTTGGAGAAGACCGCCCCTACCACTTCGTACAAGTGCTGAAGGCGAAGGCGAGTACAAGTGCTAAAGGTAAAGGCGAAGACAAGTTGCCGAAGGCGAAGTTAAGTGCGAAGGTGAAACTAAGTACCGAAAGCGAAGACAAGTGAAGACCGTCGGTGACAGCCATGGCAAATTCCGGGAGTACACCGCTGGGACAAAAGCCTACACCGCTGGGGCAGATGCCGCTACCACGCCTCACAAAGACGAACTATGACAATTGGAGCATTCAGATGCGGGTGTTGCTTGGTGCACAAGACGCGTGGGAAGTAGTTGAGAATGGCTACACAGAGCCGGCTACTACTGATAACATGACGCCGAATCAATTAAAGGCATTGAAAGAAACGCGCACGAACGACAAGACCGCTCTCTACTTCTTATTCCAAGCGGTAGATGAGTCGGGGTTCGAGAAGATTGCTAGTGCGGCAACTTCGAAGGAGGCATGGGAGATTTTGCAAAAAGTCTTTAAAGGCGCCGACCGTGTTAAACAAGTGCGGCTTCAAACTCTACGAGGTGAATTGGAGGCCATGAAAATGAAGGAGTCAGAAGGAGTATCTGACTACATCACGCGTGTACAAACGGTGGTAAATCAACTCAAACGCAATGGAGAAACCATAACCGATTCAAGGGTCGTGGAGAAGATTCTGCGGTCATTGACCGAGAATTTCGAAAATGTTGTATGCGCAATTGAGGAGTCGAAGAATCTGGAGGAGATGACCATAGATGATCTCGCCGGTTCTCTCGAGGCGCATGAGCAACGGAAGAAGAAGAAACAAGATCTGCTCGAAGAGGCCTTACAATCTAAGGCAACTATCAAGGAGGACAAGACGATATATGCCCAGCAAAACTGGCGTAGTCGAGGACGCGACCGTGGAGGTCGTGGTCACGGTAGAGGCTGCGGACGCGGAGACAACTCGAAAGAAACGGACCAGCCGATCCAACAAAATTGGCGTGGTCAAGGACGCGGTCGTGGTAGAGGCGGCCGGTCAAATCGTCAAAATGTCCAGTGCTACAAATGCGGCAAATATGGACACTACGCAAAAGAGTGCTACTCCGACAAAAAGATAGAAGAAATGCGAAACTAGTCACGGAAGAGAAGATAAGAGACGATGGTGTTCTCATGATGGCCTATAAAGACATTATTCCTGATAGCGACTCGGTCTGGTATCTCGATACAGGCGCTAGCAATCACATGAGTGGGCACAAACATCTCTTTATGGAGATCCAAGAGATAGAAGATGGGCACGTGTCATTTGGAGATGCGTCGAAGGTTCAAGTCAAAGGCCGAGGAAAATACGCTTTTCTCAAAAGGATGGTAAAGAAGGGACAATTGAGGATGTCTACTATGTGCCTGACATGAAAAGTAATCTCCTTAGCATGGGCCAACTATTAGAGAAGGGATATTCGATCTTCATGAAAGATCGAATGTTACACTTGAAAGACAAAGGAGGCATGTTACTTGCACGAGTGGAGATGGCCAAGAATCGGATGTTCAAACTCAACTTGAGAAGTGTGCGAGAAAGGTGCTTGCAAGTCAACATGGATGACAAAGTCTCGTTGTGGCACTTGCGGTTCGGACACTTACATTATGGCGGCCTAACAGAATTAGCAAAGAAGCATATGGTCCACGGGTTACCAGATATGGACTACACCAAGAAATTTTGCGAAGGGTGTGTACTTGGCAAGCAAACAAGGAACATTTTTCAGAAAAGGGCGGAATATCGTGCAAGGAGTTCTCTCAAGTTGGTACATACCGATATATGTGGCCCGATCACACCTAAGTCATTCAGTGAGAAGAGGTACTTTATCACCTTTATTGACGACTACACAAGGAAGACTTGGGTTTACTTCATGAAAGAAAAGTCCGAGGCACTCGAGGTGTTCAAGAAATTCAAGATGCAAGTAGAGAAGACAACTGGTCTTTATTTCAAGGCCTTACGATCGGACAGAGGCGGAGAGTACATGTCAACTGCTTTCAAAAGCTACTGCGAGGAATAAGGAATCAGAAGATTCTTGACTGCACCATACTCACCTCAGCAAAATGGTGTAGCCGAGAGGAAAAACCGGACTATTCTTGATATGGTTCGTTCGATGTTGAAGAGCAAAAATATGCCAAAAGAATTTTGGGCAGAAACGGTGCAATGTGCTGTATATGTGCAAAATCGGTGCCCACATGCGAAGATGGGAGATCAAACACCCCAGGAAGCTTGGAGCGGACGAAAACCAACCGTATCGCATTTGAGAGTATTCGGTAGTGTGGCCTATGCGCACGTACCGGATCAAAGAAGAACCAAGCTAGATGACAAGAGTAAGAAGTACGTGTTCATCGGGTATGACGAGAAGACAAAAGCTTTCAAGTTATTCGACCCGATCGAAGAAAAGGTGGTTGTAAGCCGAGATGTGCAAGTGAATGAAGAAAGCGCATGGGATTGGAACAACAAAAAAGAGGTGACGCAGGAGGAAGAAATAGAAGAATCAACCTCTGCACCGATAATCAAACAGACAAGCCCTCCGACATCTGATGATGAAGAAGAACCAAGACAACCGAAGATGCGAAGCTTGCAAGATCTATACGAGACAACAAGCGAAGTACACTTGGTATGTCTTCTAGCGGATGCTGAGAATATCACTTTTGAAGAAGCAGTGAGAGATAAGAAATGGCAAGCCGCGATGGATGAAGAAATAAGTGCTATTGAAAGAAATGAAACTTGAGAGTTGGTGGAGCTGCCGAAAGGATATCAACCCATAGGAGTAAAATGGGTGTATAAGAAAAAGATGAATGCCCAAGGTGAGATAGAAAGATATAAGGCACGTCTAGTAGCAAAAGGCTATAGACAAAAGGCTGGGATTGATTATGATGAAGTCTTTGCTCCAGTCGCGAGGATGGAGACAATTCGGCTTCTTATATCCCAAGCAGCACAATTCAAGTGGCCAGTCTATCAAATGGACGTGAAGTCAGCATTTTAAATGGTGTGCTTGAAGAAGAAGTATATGTGGAGCAACCTCCTGGATACATGAAAGCCGGGAAGGAGAAAAAAGTGTTGAAGTTAAAGAAGGCGCTATATGGGCTGAAGCAAGCGCCGCGAGCATGGAATACCCGAATCGACACCTATCTCAAAGGGAACAGGTTCATGCAATGTCCTCATGAGCATGCATTATACGTGAAGAAGAAAAAAGGTAACTTGCTGTTTGTTGCTCTTTATGTTGATGATCTCATATTCATGGGGAATAATGAGATGATAAAAGACTTCAAAGAAGCGATGACTCGGGAGTTTGAGATGACAGATTTGGGGCTGATGAAGTATTTTCTTGGTCTTGAGGTTAAGCAAGGAAAATCGGGAATATTTGTGTCCCAAGAGGCATATGCAAAAAACATTTTGAAGAAAAACAAGATGAAAGATTGCAACCCGGTAGCAACACCGATGGAACTTGGTGCGAAACTCTCAAAATTTGATGAAGGAGATCGAGTGGATGCAAACAAATACCGGAGCTTAGTTGGGAGCCTACGGTATCTCACATGCACAAGGCCTGACATTGCATATAGTGTCGGATAGTGAGTCGGTTCATGGAGGAACCGAAATACTCACATTTGAAGGCTATCAAGAGGATTCTTCGATACATTCGAGGAACTGTATCACTCGGGTTATTCTACTCGGAGACACATGAATACAAACTGGTGGGTTACTCCGACAGTGATTGGTGCGGAGATATAGATGATCGGAAAAGCCCATCGGGATATGTGTTTTATATGGGAGACACAGCTTTCACATGGGTCTCAAGAAGCAGCCAATAGTAACCTTATCAACATGCGAAGCAGAATATGTGGCAGCATCATGGTGCGTGTGTCACGCAATCTGGCTAAGAAATTTGCTATGTGAGCTAAAACTCCAGCAAAACGAAGCGACCGAAATACGAGTTGACAACAAATCAGCAATTGAGTTGGCAGAGAATCCGGTGCACCATGAAAGGAGTAAACATATAGATGTTCGTTTCCATTTCACACGGGAACATGTGAAGAAAGGTAAAGTGCGACTGAGTCACGTTGCGAGTCGTGATCAAGTGGCAGATATCTTTACAAAGCCGCTACCAACAGCGCTATTCGAAAATTGCAAGAAGATGATTGGAATGAAGGATGAAAAATGTTTGAGTTTAAGGGAGGAATTTGTTGAAAGATAAACTCAAATAAAGTCCCTTGGAGTTCCCAATACAATATTAATTAAGGAGATGAGAGGTCAAATGCATTATGTAGTTTGTAATTACCAAGAGTCATTGTGAGGAAGTTTAAGAGTCATTGTGTGTGGAATTCCAATGTGTGTGGAATCTCAAGAGTCATTAGGAGTCTATAAATAGTGTTGTCATCCTTGAATGAAATGAGTGAGCAAGAGTTTGATAGAAAAGAAATTTTTGTGTTCTTGCTCCTTACTCCTCCTCCTCATATTTCTAGTTCTTCTTGTGCTAACAGTTTATTCAAATTTGTCGCAATATATGCGTTCAAGATATTCTCAACCAGTAATAAGTTGAGATAACTGTTTCAAATAAGTACCTTATGTAAAGTTGAATTGTCATCATCATGATTTGATGACTTGATGTCATTGGAGTGCCCTAAGGTATTTATTGACATGTTGGAAAGCTTTGTGTCTTCAGTTACATATTGCTATTCCACTTTCATATTTGAATTTGTGAGTGTACATATAACATGGTGGATGTGAGTATAATACACACACTCCACAGCAAGCATTTTTTCACGTGCTTGAGAGAAGATTTCTGAATATTTTGGAGCAACTGCGGGGCTGCTATCCTTCTGTAGCAAGTCAGAAATTTGCTCCGTGTTTTGGCGGATATGAGTTTTGACAATTGAGTTATGAGATCAACTCTGCATTTTAGAATGTCTATGGTAATTTGGATTCTATCAAATTTAGCTAGAAAGCTAGTTGCATCACTTTAATCTCCTATAAACATGCAACACTACTTCTCATGAAGAGTGCCTCCAGTAGTGTGCAGATGCTTCACTTATTGACTATATATCAGTGAAGCATTTGTACATATATTATACAAGTATGGTAATTCATGATAAGCAGGATATAGCAGGTAGTATTAGTTGGACAGATGATGCCGGTGTCAAATTGTTATCCTGTCTTGAAGTCACTGTTTTAAATATCAGTCATATACTAGTATATCAGTCGAGATACCGGTATTTTATTCAAAACAATACTATAAGTGTAAAATTTTACCGGATATCATTTTGGACCGATATGAGCCGATATATCACCATGTGGCCAATATATCGGCCCATATTCGAGATGAAAATATCTGATATATCACCACGTGAGTGATGCATTTGAGAAGCTTTTATAAACGTATTTGAGTAGCTTCTACAAGAGTAAGTACCCTATATGAGTTTATGACCCTAAACTCGCTCTAAGTAGTTTTATATGATTTATGTAGGCATTCACATGTATGTTCGTCATCCGGTATAGCGTTTGATTTGATGTCCGGTATTTAGTATCATATTGCGATATATCACCCAGTATCTGGTATCTGGTATATAATTTTGCCGATTGATATGTCACCGATATTCGATATTTAAAACAGTGAATGTGTAATGGCTGAAGCCCAACATCACAAGATGAGATGAGCAAAAATAAACGTAACCTGACATAATACAATAGAAGAATTCGTCATCTAAGAATGAAAATTTTCAAACATTCTAACAACCCTTTTAATAAGATAATCCTCTCGAAATAATTAGCCCATATATTTTCATTCTCCTTCCATGAGATAGCTTCGTTAGCCCAGAAATCAGCAATGGAGTTAGCTTGTCCACAGCAGTCGCTAACAGAGATGTCTGAAAATTGATGCAATAGCATATTAATATTCTTGTTTATATATACACACACATAGGCCGTAGTCGGGACTTGAACCTAGAACTCCCCAATCCCCACCCCTTTGTGAGTGAGTAGCGTCTTAAATATCAGATATTAGCGATATATCGATCGACAAAATTGTATAACAGATATCGGGTGATATATCGCGATATGAAACTAAATACTGGACGTGAAATCGGACGTCATATCGGATGAAGAATATGCATGTTATTGCCTACATAAATAATATAAAACTACTTAAAGTAAGTTTCGAGTCATAGACTCATAGGAGATACTTACTTTTTATAAAAAAACTCCTCAAATGCGTCACTGGCGATATATCAGATATTTTCATCTCGGATATCGGCCACGTGGCGATATATCGGTTCAAAATGATATCCGGTAAAATTTTACACTTATTGTATCGTTTTGAATAAGATACCGGTATATCGGCCGATATTTAAAACAATGTACACATTATAAGTGAAAGAAATACTTGAGAACTATTTAGGCACTGTTAATAATTGTACACCATGTGCGTGTGTGTGTGTGTGTGTGTGTCAGTACAATAGAATTTTCTGAAGTAGACAGACACCACTTCTAAAACTATACCTGCTTGGCTGGATTGTATTCGAGTATGAAACGAGTGTATAACATCAAGATTGCACATTGACTTTATTTGGTTTGTTCCGCACATGGCATATCTTGATGGTAGTTTTCAAATTGAGATAGGTGGATAAATCCAGATTTGAATTTAACTTAACTTTTTTTTTTTTGTAGGGCGGGACTAACATAGGTAGTGAAGCACCTCCTGTTGTGCGCCAACAACAACCACAAGAGGAAGCCCTAGATCTCTAAGGCACGAAGAATAATTCCAATAACAGCACAAACACCCAATCTCAGAGAAAGAACACGAAAACAAAGATTTAACGAGGTTCGGCCTTGTCGCCTACGTCCTCGGAGCAAGGAAAGAGAGGTTCTATTGATTTTGATTAATCAAATACAATTTCTGCAGCACCTCTAATTTGCATCAAGAGAGCTACCTATTTTCTCACAGCAACAAAACCCTAGAAAATCCGCCCTTAAGTACAACAGATTTCAATTCTGCAAAAACAGCCCGACTCGACTGCCGGTCGACCGGTCGGTCGACCGACTCTATGCACCGGTCAACCGGGCCGGTCGACCGTGCCTAACTGAGAGTTAGGCACTTTCAGTCGGTCGACCGCCCGGTCGACCGATCTCCTTCTGCGGTCGACCGGACCGGTCAACCGCTAATGCCTTGTGCATGTGGTGCACGTCGGTCGACCGGTCCTTGCACGTCGGTCGACCGGACCGGTCGACCGATCTGCTGCTACTGCGGGCGGTCGACCGGGCCGGTCGACTGTTCTCCTGCTGCTGCTATGCTGACCTGCTGTTGCTGCTGTTTTCTTCTGGCGAAGACCCTCGTCGACTTCCTCGACGACCCTTGTCGACTTCCTCGACGACATCCTCTCTCTTCCTACACCTCCTGCAACTGTAGTGGCTCGAGCACCCAATAAGGGATATGGAGGCTGAAGAACCTGCCACTTTTTTGTCAATATATGTTTCATTACTTAAATTTTGCTCTCTCTGTCTGCATCTCCACCCCTGATAGTGTTTTTTTTTGTCTTTGTTCTAATATATTGCTTACATTTTTAAGTTCTGTGATGTCCTTGGGGACCTGCCTGTGCACATTGGCATATTGGCCAACTTCGACCTAATCCTAATTGTGATATACTATTGTATACAAAGACTTGGAGGAAATTTGGGCTGATCATCTATATATTGCTCAGTGGCGTTTTGTTAACATGGTAGTAAAGTTATGTGTTGTTGTGCCAACGAAAACAACCAGAAGAGGAATCCCTGAATCTTCCAAGCGCGAAGAACAATTCCAAAACAGCACAAAATTAACCACCAGAGAAAGAACACACGCAAACAACGATCTAACGAGGTTCGGCCTCAATGCCTACGTCCCCGGGACAATCAAAGAGAGGTTATATTACTTTGGAAGATCGATTACAAAACTAGCAGCACCTCTGATCTCAAGAGAGCTCCAGTTTTTTTCAACATACATAAAAACCCTAGAAATCCCGTATTTATACCAACAGGTTTCTAAAACAGCAATCATAGCCCGCACCCGCTTGTCGGTCGACCGGGCGGTTGACCGACCCCTTCCACCGGTCGACCGGTCGGTCGACCGGGTGCCCAACAGAGAGTTGGGTACTTTCAGTCGGTCGACCGGACGGTCGACCGAGCTCCAACCTTGTGCACGTTGTGCACGTCGGTCGACCGGGCCGGTCGACCGATCTCCTGCTACTGCGGGCGATCGACCGAACTTCTGCTCCTGCTGCTGTTAGCTATTTTTCTGCTGCTTCTTCCTTCGTCCTTTTGTCGTCGACTTCCTCGGCGATCACTCGACGACCCTTCGACGATCCTTGTCAACTTCCTCAGCAATACTTCTCTCTTTCCAACAATTCTCTACCTCGGCGAAGATTCTTCCAAATCTGAGCCGAACTGTCCATCGACTCGAGAGCGGCTGCACCAATGTGGTTGCCTACGTACCCTGCCCAAGGGATCAAGTCGTCCGTAGTTCATCCAAATGAGTTTCATCAAGCTCAAGCACTGGTACCTGTATTTGCAGCAGTGAACCTGTCAGACTGAGTCATATGAACCTCTTCCTGACCATCATGGAGAACAACGGCCTTCAGCTTAAGCTTGTCGCGATCACAAGCTTGAGATTCATGCTCCTTTCCCCACAAGCGTGGTTTCACCTTGATTCCAATAGCTGCAAACAACTCGACATTCTCAACAATGTCTTCAACCTGTTCAGCAACACCCTTGGTTTGATGATCTCCACCCAGTGTCACATCCGGTGAAGTCTTCTCTAATGCCGAACCAACTAGAAATGATGGAGTAGCATCAACCTCCACCCGCTGTGATACTTCCTTGGTCCCGTCCTCTCCACCTGCTGAGCGACGGTGGACTTTAACACTGAAGTCTCTCCAAATGTGACATGCCTGCTCATCACAATCTTCTTATCTTCGGGGTCCCACAACCTGTAGCTGTTCCTCTTGACGCCCAAATAGACAAACCTCTTTGCTCGCGGATTCTCCTTGCCATTCTTGGCACAGAAGTAGGTCGAACTTCTAAATTCCCGCAGCAAACAATGATCTTGAGCAGCTTTCCCAGACCAAATATCCAATGGAGCTTTACCTCCTATCACAGTCGATCTATTCATGAGATGGCTAGCATACTCAGTCGCCTCAGCCCAAAACGACTTGTCCAATCCTACATTAGACAATAACCTCCGAACCTCCTCCAGTAAGGAACGGATTACTTCTTTAACCAACCCATCTGTACCTTCGTGAAGTGAGTAACAATTCTAGTGTTCTGGCCAAATCGTAGGAATTGGTACATGTCCTTTCCAACATTACCAATCTTCAGCTCCTTAATCTTCCTACCTATCTGTCTCTCCATTCTTCCTTTCCACTTCACCAATATATCTAGGGCTTCACTACTTTGTCTTATTGGATATATCCAACAATGCCTAGATACACTATCAACGAAAGAGACAAAGTACCTGTGACCTCCAAGCGATGCCGTCTTAGCAGGTCCTCAAATGCTCACGTGAACACAATCAAGAAGACCTTCATTTCGGTGAATATTGGTGCTGAATTTCACTTTCTTCTTGTCCAGAACGCTGTGTTCACCTTGCAACTTGCAGGTAGCAGCACCTTCTAGCGATTCCATCTTTGCAGGAGCTCGCAAAGATTTTTCTTTTTCCTGTCTGACCTTTCCCTGCCAGACCTCCGGGCCACCATCATCTGAGGAACTGGAAGTCTCCTCCTGACCTGTCACCGTACTACCCTTCAAGTAGTAGAGATTGTCTCGGCGGACGCCCTTCATCACCACCATCGAGCCTCTGATCATCCTGAGATCGCCATCTCGAACAGATATCACCATGCCCGATGCTTCCAAAGCTCCAATGGAGATGAGATTTCTCTTCAACTGAGGTATATACCTCACTCCCTTCAGCTCCCTTACCATCCCATCAAACATCCTGATTCGGATTGTACCTACACCCTCCATGCTACATGGGTGATCATCGCCCATAACGACCGAACACCCCTCCAGCTTCTCAAAACTAGAAAATCAACCCTGATTAGGGCACATATGGTATGTTGAACCTGTATCCAAAATCCACTCATCTTCCCATGAGTGACCAACGATGGGAGTAGTGACTGAAAATGAGAAACCTGACGAGTCCGAATCTGATCCATCTGCCTGTGAACTACTCCTCTGAGTATTCGTCACCTTTGCAAGATTTGTTTCAGCCTTCGACTCCTTCTTCTTCCCTTTGAACTTCGGATAGTCCACTTTCCAGTGTCCTATTTCTCTACAGAAGGCACACTGGTTCTTCCTCAGATCCCTATAGCCCGACCTGGACTTTGATCTTCCTCTTTCTTCCTTGCCCTTCCTAGATGAACCTTTGCCTCTTACTTCCAGTGCCTCCGCCGATGAGCTTGACTGAGAAGGATGTCTCTCCTTTCTCCTCGTCTCATAACTTGTCAGTGCAGACGACATCTCATGGTAGTCCAGAGTCTGCCTACCATTGATAAAGGTCAGAGTGAATGTCTCATATTCCTCCTCCGGGAGTGAATTCAGGAAGATGATCGCCTTATCTTCCTCATCTACCATGACATCCACGTTCACCAAATCTGTAAGAAGCTTCGTGTATCGGTTGATGTGCTCATTCACTGTGCTCCCCTTCTTCATCTGAAACCGGTACAACTTACTTTTAAGCTACAATCTTGACTCGACACTCTTCGTCAGATATTTCTTCTCAAGGGTTTCCCACAGATGCTTTGCTGACGTCTCATGTTGTGCAAGATATTTTATGTTTTGCGATAAACATGAAAGAATCAACCAACACGCTGACCTGTTCATCTTTACCCACTCTTCATCAGTGGTCGTGCTCCTCTTCTTCTCCAGAAGGAGAGTATTCTCGAGGTTCGATGCATTCAGGGCATCCATAACCTCACATCTCCACATCCCGAAATTATTTGTGCCATTGAACTTTACTACGTCAATCTTCAGATGAGGATGCATGGTCTTAACGGAAGTAGTTTCTTCTGCCATCTAGATTACTTGATCCTCAATCTATGCGGAAAAACAACCAACTGGAAATAGATCACTACTTCGATAAAAATTGGATTTTTACCTTTCCTTTGAAACCCTAGATTGAGTTTCTCACCGGATCTACTCCACCAAAGATTCCTTGAGCACTCCTTGCGTCCTTCTGAGATCGACACACGATCCCACGAACACGACTATCTCTGATCTGAGATCGATACACGATCTCCACCGAATCAGATCCCGAAGCCCCCCGAATCTCCAGAAAAATCCCAAGTGAAACCTGGGAAGCTCTGATACCACTTGTTGTGCCAACGACAACAACCAGAAGAGGAATCCCTGAATCTTCCAAGCACGAAGAACAATTCCAAAACAGCACAAAATCAACCACCAGAGAAAGAACACACGCAAACAACGATCTAACGAGGTTCGGCCTCAATGCCTACGCCCCCGGGGCAATCAAAGAGAGGTTATATTACTTTGGAAGATCGATTATAAAACTAGCAGCACCTCTGATCTCAAGAGAGCTCCAGTTTTTTTCAACATACATAAAAACCCTAGAAATCCCGTATTTATACCAACAGGTTTCTAAAACAGCAATCACAGCCCGCACCCGCTTGTCGGTCGACCGGGCGGGTCGACCGACCCCTTCCACCGGTCGACCGGTCAGTCGACCGGGTGCCCAACAGAGAGTTGGGTACTTTCAGTCGGTCGACCGGATGGTCGACCGAGCTCCAACCTTGTGCACGTCAGTCGACCGGGCCGGTCGACTGATCTCCTGCTACTGTGGGCGGTCGACCGGGCGGTCGACCGAAGTTCTGCTCCTGCTGCTGTTAGCTATTTTTCTGCTGCTTCTTCCTTCGTCCTTTTGTCGTCGACTTCCTCGGCGATCACTCGACGACCCTTCGACGATCCTTGTCAACTTCCTCAGCAATACTTCTCTCTTTCCAACATGTGTTGTGCATGTTAAGCAAATTATAGTCTGTGGTGTTAGCAGCTTTAGCGCATCATCAGGCGGAATTGCACTAGTAATAAGCCGGCACCCTCACGTACTATTTGTTCCCTGTATAGCAATCGGATGTGCAAATGTTCAATCTAGTAGTCTGTTTGCTGAGTTTACAATGGTACAACGACAATGTTGAGAACTTGTAATGGTGTGATCCTTGGGGGTCAATTTTTGTGTAAAGATGTTCTTCAGCTGATATGCTGACAGGATATACAAGTGAAGTCAGTTCTTGAAGGTTCTGGCTTAAACCATCATGTGCGGTCCTGCTGTGCTTTTGCCTGTTCTGGAAAGAATTTGCTCTAGGGAGTTTTCAAGTTCACTTGGTGGGAAAAGATTGTGGTGTTATTTTTCATCCTTAGAATTCTCATTATGTTTTCACTCTCCTTTGTTCTTTGGTGGTGTTACTGTTTACTGTTTTGGATTGTGACCAGGTAGCAACATGAGCATACTTTGTTCAATGTTCTTGAAGTCCCAAATATCCCAAAGATGCCATATGCAAACACCGGATGCTTTTGATCTTTTCATATGTTTCCTTGTGCTTATCCAGCTAAAGCCTTTGAGTAGAAAAATGTGTGCAAAAAAAAAAAAAAAAATTCATTCACTTGTAAAATATGATAGCTATTATGACCATAGGTTCATCGGCTCCCTTGTCATTGCTCTTGGGATTGTTTCATAAGTGGATGCAAGTTATATGAAAAGCTACTCCTGGAGTTTGTTTCTCTCATTTGTATGTAAAAATTTGCGCATTCAACAATTTAAAGTTTGCCTTCTCATTTTGTAGTGGTGTTTTCTCATACACTTCTTTCTAAAACAAAAGAAGTGTGAATCTTGTATCAAATTCACACCTGGGTTTGTTCCCAAGTCAAGATGAACAATGAACACTCTCAAAGTTTACAAATGTGAACTATGATATCTCCCACACACCACTGATAATATTGTTAGTCCAGGGCCTTTGTTGAACATAAAAGAAGACAGTGGGAGTGGGAGTGACGAGCAAGACACCCACTATATATCACTTCATGTCTGCTTCCTGCTCCCTTGTTCACTCAACACAAAAGAAGCAAAAGAGAAAACTACACACCTTAATGGCTATCAATGGATATGCTTAAAAATCACGAAAACACTATTTCTCCATCTCCTCATCCATCAGCAGATGCTTCTCAATAGTACAAACTTCACATCAACGCCGATTTATTTAAAATAAAGGAGGCCTGTACCAACTCTGTACCACTCTTTATCCTTATCACACTTCTCTTCTTTCCCTTGAATCTCGTTACAAATGAACAAAGTTTTCAGAACTTCAAATAGAGAGAGAGAGAGAGAGAGAGAGAGAGAGAGAGAGAGATGTCATATTATGTATATTTCCAACTTTTCTCTCCTCTTTGGTTTTCTAGCAAGCTAAAATATCTCGACTGGATATGTGAAAGGGGAGATATTTCCACCCCCTCGGATTTCAAATTTTTTAAAATTTGTGATGTTTTTAATTGAACAGTTAAATCCTTCTCCATTTCTTTTTAGAATTTGTTTTAGACTCTTGACCTTTTACGTCTATACAGTACTTAGTATTTCCATCAAAACATATCAATGCTTTAAAATTCCAAAAGAAAGTGGGGACTTAATAATTCATTTGAAAAGGTCACGAGTTTAAACAAAACCATACAAATTTAAAGACGGTTTCTACAGTTTTGTTCTTTCTAAAAAAATTTGAAATCGATTCTCATGGCGGGTTCATAGGTAAACAGAAAAGGTTGCATGTAAAACATTAGGGTTATGTTTATAAAAGAAGAGAATCCTGATCCTTGAAAGTTCTCAATCTTAAAGGGATGTGTATCGTTATCCTTAGTAAACGATGGTGGAAAAATTATGTCACCAGAGTCGCAAAATTTGGAGGAGTTTCCTCTGGTCTCATACATGTGATGGGGTGCAGAGATAGCTATCTTGGTTTTCATATCACCATGCAAATTTTGTTAACATGGTCGAGAATGATGATATTGTTGTAAGGTTAAATCTATTTTGCTTTTCTTTTTGTTTTTCTCTGATTTGTGCAGTGTGGGAGTCTCCTTTGCATTTTGTGGATTTGCAAGAAGACTTTCCTCATGGGTTGTCCATCACTGTAAGGAAAGAGAAAAGAGAGAAGGCAATCTTGATAGAAATGCATGAATAACACTTCAACAACTAGCTTAGACAACATCATCATCAACTTTATCACCATTCACTCTCTCAAATTCTCTTAAAGGGTAAATGATCTTGGAAAGAAAACAAAGAAAGTATTGAAGCTTTTCTCATTTGTGGGTCCTAAACACAGATGTTAGTTCACAGTCACATGCTAATGACACTTTCAATGTGATCTTGACGTTACAATTCGACTTCAATTGTCTAACATCTGAATCTTGCAATTAGTACTAAAAACTCCCAACACCATTCTAATTTCCTCACCCAGCAAGCTTACACTGTTTGTTTATCAAAATTTGGAAGATATGTCACTCTCATCTTTGACAAAGCTATAGCTCAGAGTGAGAAACACTTGACCGAGTACTCAACACAACACCTCTAATCTTGGCACCCTTCACTCTCCATCACTCTCCATCACTGAATTTGTTTGCTTACCTATCTATGATCCATCAAATTTAACTTGGACACGATCCTTCACCAGCTGAAGGATTTTTTTCATAGATTTACTTTCCTTGCCTCTCTATGATCCATCAAATTTAATTTGAACACGATCGTTCACCAGTCGTAGGATTTTTTTTCATAGATTTGCTTTTCTTTTATGAAGCGAAAAGGGTCAATATTTGGATGATTGAATTCTTTGAAGTATTGTGACATCTCATGAGAGAAGATGATACATTGTTGGAGCCAGGGTGTCTCATGATTGATGAAGATTATGGCTAGCTTTACACTTCGCAACTATTTCGTGTAGGCCACTGGTTTGTTATCCTTGTACAAATTATTCGCCATTCTTGCTCTTGCTTCTTCCCTTGATCTTGTGTTGTTTGATTGGCACAATATTGTCAACTTCATCTATCTGAAAATTTGATGCATTTTGCCTGTTTTCTGCTCATATAAGTTCTAATTTGTGAAAGTTTTCTGTGGGATGTCAATATAACTCCTTGTAGAAGCAAAATATTAGGATAAAGCTATTAGGTGCCAATGATTTGTTTCAAGTGTTACAGTTGGATGAATTAAATGAAGTTTTGACTTGAGTTTCAAAGTGATAATTTGATCTAGTAAAAAAAAAATTCTAATGTTTTTTTTGACTTTGGACCGTTTAATGATTTAGGACTAGTATTGACTTCAGATTTTTATTAAAGAACATTAATTTAGCATGCGGAAGTAGCTGAGCTTGGTACCATATATCTAAAATAAAGACGTGAATTTACATGAAAACATCTATCATAATCAAGTACATGCCGTATTTTTTCCTCCTGCGTTTCATTAATAAGAAATTAATGAAACAAGAATATATGAGTTGAGTATTTAAAAAATAAGAGAAACAAAAAAAAATGTCTTCTCACCAAATACAATTAATCAGATAGATCCCGATTCGAAAGTGAAGTTGAGTTAGAATTTCTCCAACTTCATCAAGAAAAAGAAAAGAAAAATGTTGATTTGAATAGAGGGTAGATAAGTGAATGAGTGGCAGACTAAATGGCACAACTCAAAATTGATCGATGATGCTTGCTGAGATTTTTCCTTTTTCCTAAAGTTTTAAATTTTCAATGTTTTAAGTTTCTAATTTTTACTCAGTGGAGGTTGAAGTGTGTAAGATCTGAAGCACTATCTTCATTATATAGCCACTGATTGGCTGAAGGTTACCAATCAATGAATGAAGAATGGGTGCCTTCACTGAAGAACGCAGCTGATTAGATGGGTCCCACTTGTGATGTTATGCATTCTCAATTTGTCAAGGCTCAAGATTGGACCTAAAAAATGTGACACATATAGCTTTGTCCCTAGATCAGGGAAATTTTTTTTGCTCATCACGTTTTTCGTCACAGCCGTCACCGCGCCATCTGGGCCGTTGTTTTCAGTGGGCCTCGGTTGGGACCTGGTGGGCCCCACCCGGTCGAATGGTTCCGATCGCGCGGTGACGCCTGTGAACGAGAAACACAGTGAGCAAAATGGCACTATAATAGAACTGCAGGCTTTTCACTCTCTAAACACCGAACACAAATTTTAAGACAAATAGATTCAAAGGTTAAATTACTAACTCGAATCATTTGAAGGCCCGTTTGGCTCTTGAAAGAGGTGGAAAAAAAGATGATAAGAGAATGAAAAGTGAAGAGTTTGAAAAAGTTTCTTACTTTCTGTGTTTGTAGGGATGCGAAACGGGCTGGGCCGGGCCCGTCTCGGCCCCAGCGGTTCAAAAACCAGGCCGGGCCAAGCTCGAGGCCGCCCGCAATTCCCGGGTGGCCCGCCCCTGATCCTCCCTAAGGGAGACTCGGCACAGCCCGGAGATTCGCCAGGGCCGGGCCGGGTTTTAAAAAAAAAATGAAGTACAAGTTGTAAAAAATTCTAAAAAATTCTAAATTTTGAAAAAAAATTGATACAAGTTATTAAATGCAAATGTAAATTTTTTTTTTATTAACAATTCAATTAGATTGGATAAATTGATACAAATGAAAATGAATAATATAGATAAAAAATGAAGAATAAATTGATAAAATTACTAATGTAGTATATAGATTGAAATTGAAGTATACATCGATACAAATACAAATACAAAAGATCTTCATTTCTTCACTTATCTTCTGAAGAGTCTTCAATGATTTCATGTATTATTTTATTCTAACTTCTCGTCTCCGCATCAAATCAATCTTTACCGCAGATGCTCATCTCGATGGTTTCTGACATTAGGCGGTTCCTCGTATTAATCAACACTCGTCCAGTTGTACTAAAAGTAGATTTTGAAGCTACAGTGAAGGCATGAGGAGTTAGTAAATCATGCACCATGATGAAAAGCACAAGATATGATGATTCTTGTTATTTTCATAAGGTCAAAATATCAAAAATTTCAAATTATGAGTCTACATCAATCTCAGGAGTTATAGCATGAGTAAAATAATAATGAAGCTCATTCAATGAATCTGAACTTCTTGAGCTTTTGGATGTAGATAATAAACCGGATAATAAAAAACTTTTAGGCCAAAATGAAGATGCAGGTTGTGATGATTATTTATTTTAAAATTGAGAATCATAAAAATCATGCATATTTATATAATGCTCAATATCTTTCATACTAGGGAACAATCAGGATAATTCATTTTTTCATAAAATTTTCAAATAAATATTTATATCCTTCAAATTTAATTCGAGGATCCATAATAGTAGCAAAATAAAATATAATAAAAAACTTTTAAAATACTTATTGAATTTTTCTTCCATAGAATAAACAATATCTTTGAGCAAAAATCGTCTCGATATATAGAAACACTTTAGTAATTTTAGTTAACTTGTAAAATACTTAATTAGTTGTGAGATAATAGACTCCAGAAAATAATCATGTTACTCTTTCAATTATTTTAGAAATTCACAAATTACTTCACTAATTTTCCATTCTTCATCGAAATAAATATATCTGACAATCTTGTGAAAATAAATATATCTATTATAGTCCGATAAGAAATAATTTTTCTCAACGTATTATTTGTTGAGTTCCAGTGAGTCTTTATGTCCTAAGGTAAAACTTTAATTTGTAGGCCTACGCTTGGACAAATTTGTTTAAAACCTTGCTTCCTTGGTCCACTACTTATAATAAATAAAATAATACTTCTTAAATTGTGAATATAAGTATTTATACATTTTAAACCATTCTAATAATATGGCATACATAACGAATATGATATTTTTTTATTCAAAACCGGTCTAAAATGAGTTTTTAAAAGCTCAATTGTAACAATATTACTGCTAGTATTATCAAGTAAAATAGAAAAAAATTTAGATTCAAGCTTAAATTCACTAACAACTTTCATAATGTCTAACTAAGATTAGAACCATTATGAGGAAAAGGAATTTTTTTTAAAATTAACAATTTTTTATCAATAAAATGTACAGTAACAACTATACAATGAAATCCGTTAAGAACTTCCCAGCACTCAGAAGTAAGTGCAACTCTTTGTGGCATAGAAGAAAAAGTTGCAATTAAAATTTGTTTTCCTTCTTCAACAACCCTGAACATTTCGGCTCTAATAGTATCTTTACAGAACGGATCATATTAAGGATTATGAGTAGTTCTAATAAAAATTGTGAATGCTTCATTTTCAGCAAACCTAAAAGGTTGTTCAGTCTGAATTAAATATTTAACTAGATTAGTTTAACTCTTTGACGATAATAACTAAAAGCGCTTAATGTGTCACTAAAAGTGAAAATTTGTATTTATCGTAATTGATTCTGTGGGTGTTTTACCCTAATATGCCTAGTTAGTGAGCCAGTTTCACTATTTTTGGAAATGAATAAGAAACGTTGGGACAAAGCTTGCATACAACCTTCCTAACTCCATTAATAGTTTTTTTTTCAAACCTCAGATTCTCTTTATGCCATGAAAGTTGCTACTTCGACAGTGGAATTAGAAAGTGGATCAAAAGAAGCAATAAAATCCATAGAGAGTGTTTCTAGTTATGTTAATGGAAGTATTGGAGTTCGGGTAAAGCAAATGCAAATCATGCTATTCTTGACTAGTCAAATCTAAATTATCATTATATCCAGAAGAAGAAAGATTACTACAACTTGCTGAGAAAGAGTATTCGTCCATTTTTAAATTAAAATTGATAAGAATATAAATACTGAAATATTAAAGATCTTGAGGGAGCTTAAGGGAGGTTGAGGGAGATTCAGAACTTGAGGGAGCTTGAGAGCTTGAGAGCTTGAGAACTTAGAGCTTAGCACTTGAGAATTTAAGAGATTTTCTTAGAGATTTTCTAGAGATTTTTTTGATGATGAAATGAAGTGGGGAAGAGTAGGTATTTATAGAAGGGAAGAGGTAGTTAAAATATAATTTTTTTGCACAAAAAACAAAATTTTGTTTTAGAATTATAGGCAACCGTTCTTCATCTGAGCAAGATGTTGGCCAAAAAACCCATCACTCTAGTTTTGATGATGATTAACTCATGTAGTTATAGTATTAATGATCTTATATTTATACAGTTTCAGATTTTCTATCAAGATCTTAGTCGGTATTTAGCTTTAACAAAAAATTCAAAGTCAAGTTTTGAAATTAGCACGTGTTGATTCAAGAGCTTATACTTCAAAGATTACATCAAGTACTCAAGAGGAGTCTAACTCATGGATCAAGATTTAGACCAAGTCAAGATGAAGAAGAAGATTTTCAAGACTTGAGTCTTAGTTTGTAAGTGTTAAGCTTTTGTTTTTTAGATAAAATGTAAAGGATAGATTAGTTGTGGCAGTTTGTAAGTGTTAAGATTTTATTTTTTAGATAAAATGTAAAAGATAGATTAATTGTGGAATGCTCAAGCTCATATGTGCACATACAAAATTTATATAGTGTTTTCATATAAATAATTTTGATTTTAGAAAATATTGTTTTGGTTTTGAGCTTCAAAGAAGATATCGTTATGTCTCTTGAATTGTGTTCATCAAAATAAGTTTACATATTTTATATGTATATTGGATTTTATCTATATATATTGTTGGTTCAAATGTTTAGAAAAACTTAGTTTGATGTTTCTTGTTCATGGTGTTAAGTTTTGTATTAATCAAAACTTTGTTTAAAGCTTAATTATCAAAAACATAGATATTTTATCTTATATGTGTATTGGATCATATCCATACACACTATGTTTCAAATGAGTTTTAATATCTTGTTTTTATATTTGAACAAGTTTTAAAAACATCAATTTTCATTTTAAAAGTTTGGTTTATGAAAAATACGGTTTCCAGCTTAAGGCTGAATTTCTATATCGCAAAAATAGTTCAACTTGTTTGTAATATTTGATCACACATATTTGTACTTCAAAGTATTTCAATGAACTGATTTTTGTAGATTTTATATGATTTTATGAGATTTTATAGGATGTTAAAACATCAAGTTTGAATTCCTAATTATCCCTGACCTGGCCTTCTGGCGGTCGACCAACCGGTTGACCTAGCCAAAAGTCGGTTGATGGAGTAGTCGACTAATGTGCACAGAACGTGCACACAACCTTGGCTTGAGGGCCAGTTAACCGGGCGGTCAACCGATCAAGAGAGTTCACTCTCTGGATCTGGCCCCGGTTGACCGAGCGGTCGACCGACCAGAGAGCTTTGCTATCTGGTTCTTACCTCGGTCGACCGACCGGTCAACCGACAGGTCAAGACCTCGGTGCGGTCGACCGGGCGGTCGACCGGTAACCCCAGTGATCATAAATATGACCATTACCGGTCGACCGGATGGTCGACCGACAGGCGAATCTGGCCCCAACAGCTAGTTTTTGACAGTCTTTATAAATTGGGGTTTTGGGCCAGTTTTGGTTAAGACTTTTGTGAGAGTTTTCTAGAGCTATTTTCTTATCTTCCACAAAAGTTTTTCAACAAGTTTTTAGATTTTTCATTTCCAAATCAAAAGAGTTTTTCAAAAGTGAATCTTTTGATTTTATCAAAAGTTTTCTTAAGTTTTTCACCTCCAAATCTATCCAAGTTTTTCTCACATAAGCTTGAGATTTTCATAGTCTTATCATCTTATAGGAGCTTTGTTTGTGAGAGTGTTTGTTGGTGATCAAAGAGAAGAGATCACCAAGTGTTCCACCTTATATTGGTGAGCGTTGTAGAGGTGCGACCTCGGCGAACTTGTGAGTTCGTATCGTGTTGTTCTTGCGGGAACAAGTGAGGAACTTGTGAGTCCAAGAGTTCTAGTGTGAGCTCGTTGTAGGTGTTGCGGCACCGAGTGATCTTGCGAGATCGTTATAGTGAAAATCCTTCATAGTGTTGAAGGCGGGGACGTTGAGCAAGTGTGCTCGAACCTCAAAATAATTCTCCCATGTTTGTAATTGCTCATCTCTATCTCTCTCTCACTTGTGTTTATATATCTTGCATGCTTATGTTGTTTATCTCTTATATGCTTGATATATCTTGTGCTTAATATTGGTATCATAACTTGGTGCACTTGATTTGGGTCTAATAACTTTGAGTTAAAGATCCTCTTTTTGCTAATCATAATATTTGCTTCCACACATACATGGATTTCATGACACCTCCCATGTTTGACATTCTTAACATCCAAACTAGGAAAGTTAAGATGTCCATTTACCTAAAAGCCCTAGGGATTCATGTTTATTTTGCCACTATTAAAGATTCATATGTTAGAAATGACAAAAATCTTGAGGCTAATGCAAAAGCCATCAGTGCATTAAAGAGTACTCTAAATGATGATTATTTATTTAGGGTTTCTAATATTGAATCAGTTTTTATAGTATGGAACACTATTTGCTCTCTTGGAGAACAAACGCCAAATGAAAAATGACTCGGATGATGGAAGTGATGCTTCCAATTTGTGTTACATGGTTCAAGGGAATGACCCCCTTGAGATAAATTCCGAATCCGAGCTTGATGAAGATGTTGACATGCCATATGATGAGCTTGTTTTATTTTGTCAACAACTTTTTAAAAAGTATGAATTGTTAAAAATTGAAAACAAAAATTTGAAAAATAAAAATGATTTGGTTTCAAAAGAAACGGATTCATTTAAAAATAAATTTGAAATTGTTTTAAAAGAAAAAGAAATATTTCTAAAAGAAAAATAATTTTGATTCTCATTCTTGCCATGTCTCTCATGCTAATAATGTTGCACCTTCTTTTGATAAAAATGAGTTTCATGTCATGAAAAATAGAATTGATTGTTTGGGCTCCACTTTGAACCAATGTGCATTTAAACACAATAAATTAGAATTTATGTTTCGCAAGAAACAAGTTCACACCTTCATGCACACCCTATACGACAAACATTACATGCATACCATGCTCATACAATCACAATCATATGTATGATAGAGTGTACAAATGTACACATCGGCCGCAAAGGCTATTTAGTAAAATTTTATTTTGATAGATCAAATTCTATAAATTTTGCAAATAAAAATGTTTGGGTTCCAGTTGTCTCTAACCCTCATGGACCGAAAAATAAATAGTACCAAAATTCTCACCTCTTGTGTTTGATGTAGGTGTGGGCTCTCACATGACGTGAGAGGGTTGATGCCTTGATGGTGGATGCATGAGCTAGATGGACATACTCAATTGATGTATTATTATCAAGAATGTTTGGTGGGAGGACAATCATGGTTTGGAGACTTAGAGAATAGTTCATTTAGTTTGGTAACTATCTCTAAACTCCTATTTTAGTTTACGTGCTTTTACATTAATGATTTTTAGCATGTTTTGATTTTAATGCTCATTATGTTAAATGCAATGTTATTAGACAAGTGATATACATAGATAGTTTTTGAGATACACCCATATTCATATGGATTCATATTTTGTGTTCTCACTATTGTTGAACTACTATGTATATACTAGTTCTAAACATGTGCATTTAGCCTAATGATCATTTTTTTTTGTACTTCATATGGTGATTACTTATTTAGATGTAATTTTCGTTAAAACTTGTATTTATAGTTGTACAAGTAGTGAGATACACTTGATTATTATGTGTTTGTTCTTTATTTCTTATTTGTACCCATTAGATGTACTTGTATAACCTTATTTTGATGATTCTTGTATTTTAACTTGTATTCCCTATTTTTGTACACATTTTCATAAAAATGTGTTTAGCTTCATATATATATTAATTTTGTCTAAACTAATAGATATATATGTTTATCTTAGAGTCACTTGTTTTTCATGCAATATTCTTTTATGAACTCGTTTATATTTGAGATATGTATGTATACTTTTAGTTTCGACAAAACAAACATATACCTTGAAGATTGTTTTGTTTTTGATAAAAATAGAATTTCTTGTATTTTGATGATTTCTTGTTTTTAATAAAAGAAATTTCAACTAAGTTTCAATGCCTTATTTTCATGATTTTGTTGATTACATGATTTTTATGCACTCTATATCTTGTTTACTCATGATTTTTGTTTCATGAGAATATATATCCTTTATTGCTTTTTGAGTGTCGATTCTCGTGTACTTTTCATATTTCATGTATATATTTATATTTTTTTCTTTACTTAAAGTACTTCATACTAGTTTTTAAAATTATCATAAAACTATTTTCGTTATTCTTCAATTTTGTAGAGTTTTCAAATATGTTAAAATATTTTCAAATCATATTTTTGAAAACCCCTACCAACCAATCGGCGGATGGTTGGGCGACCATGCCTTGTATGCCTTAATAACTATCTTTTATCATGTGCATGAAAGGGTGGTAGTTATGAATTATACACATGATCTTTATAGAATTTTATTTTTTTATACTCATATGTGTTTTCCTATATATGTATGCTTCAAATCTCAACTGATATTTTCATTTTCATACATACATATATATAATTTTTATTGTGCTTGCTTTACAATGTCTTTACACATTTTTAAAGCACAAACTGTTCACGCTAAGTTTGACTTAATTCTAAATGTTAATTGGTATCTTTACAAGCTTACGCATTGATTTCAGTTGGTATTTGTTTGGTATCAAAATATATTTGAAATTTTACTTTCAATTGGTATCAAATACTTACAAATGGTATAAAAAATTTACAATTAATTATAAATGGTATCAAAATTTACAATTGGTATTAAAATTTATTTTGTTGACTTCAAGAAATTTCAAAATTTTGTTTTAAGTATAATTAAAAATTTCCAAATTTAGTGATATGTATTGCCTATATGCAAGGGGAGCTTAACATCTCCGCTTATGTATTGTATATTATGCTTTTTGTAGGTTAAGGTCTAGTCATCCCTTCTCCATGTAATGCATGTATGCAGGGGGAGCTAACTTAACGTCTCTCCTCTTCATGAATGTAACATATACATCTTTATTGTTTGATCGTCTTTACCCCTTTATTGATGAGTTGACAAAAGGGAGAGAAAAATTTAAAATTTATATATGCATGTCTAATATTGTTGTTTATGCATATATGTTTGTTTAGTTTATATGTGTTTCATTGAATATATGCATGTCTAATATTGTTGTTTATTCATATACATTTGTTGAGTTTATATTTATTTCATTGAATATCTTTATTATTTTTGCTATGCATGAGTTAAGGGGGAGCTTTTATGAAGCTTATCTTTAATCCATGCATATATAACTCTATGAGTTTTGTCATCATCAAAAGGGGGAGATTTTTGGTGCAAAGACCCATCACTCTAGTTTTGATGATGATTAACTCATATAGTCATAGTACTAATGATCTTGTATTTATACAGTTTCAGATTTTCTATCAAGATCTTAGTCGGTATTTAGGATCAATAAAAGATTCGAAGTCAAAATTTGAAGCTAGCATGTATTGATTCAAGAGCTTGTGCTTCAAACATCGAGTCTAGCTCATGGATTAAGGTTTAGACCAAGTCAAGATGAAGAAGAAGATTTTCAAGACTTGAGTCTTAGTTTGTAAGTGTTAAGATTTTTGTTTTTAGATAAAATGTAAAAGATAGATTAGTTGTGGAATGCTCAAGCTCATATACATAAACAAAATTTATATAGTATTTTCATAAGAATAGTTTTGATTTTAGAAAATACCGTTTTGGTTTTGAGCTTCAAAGAAGATATCGTTATGCCTCATGAATAGAGTTCATCAAAACAAGTTTACATGTTTTATATGTATATTGGATTTCATCTATACACATTATTGGTTCAAATGTTTAAAAAAACTTAGTTTGATGTTTCTAGTTCATGGTGTTAAGTTTTGTATTTATCAAAACTTTGTTTAAAGCTTAGTTGTCAAAAACACAGATATTTCATCTTATATGTGTATTGGATCATATCCATACACACTATGCTTCAAATAAGTTTTAATATCTTGGTTTTATATTTGAAAAAGTTTTGAAAACATCCGTTTTCATTTTAAAAGTTTGACTTATGAAAAATACGATTTTCGGTTTAAGGCTGAATTTCTATATCGCAAAAATAGTTCAACTTTGTGTTAATTTTTGATCACACATATTTGGACTTAAAGTATTTCAATGAACTAATTTTTGTGGATTTAATATTTTATGAGATTTTATAGGATGTTAAAAGACCAAGCTTGACTCCCTATTATCCCTAACCTGGCCTTCTAGCAGTCGACCGACCGATCGACCAAACCAGAAGTCGTTCGACCGAGCGGTCGACTGATGTGCATAGAACGTGCACACAGCCTTGGCTTGAGGGCCGGTCGACCGGGCGGCCCCGACCGATCCAGAGAGTTCACTCTCCGGATCTGGCCCTGGTCGACAGAGCGGTTGATCGGCCAGAGAGCTTTACTCTATGGTTCTTGCTTCGGTCGACCGACCGGTCGATCGACAGGTCAAGACCTGGGTGTGTTCGATCAGACGGTCGACCGACAACCCCAACGATCATAAACATGACCATTGGTCGGTCGATCAGCCTGTCTGACTGGTCGACTGACAGGCCAATCTGGCCCCAACGGCTATTTTTTGATAACCTTTATAAATTGGGGTTTTGGGCCAGTTTTAGTTAAGATTTTTGAGAGAGTTTTATAGAGCTATTTTCTTATCTTCCACAAAAGTGTTTCAACAAGTTTTTAGAGCTTTCATTTCCAAATCGAAAGGAGTTTTTCAAGAGTGAATCTCTTGATTTTATCAAAAGCTTTCTTGGGTTTTTCACCTCCAAATCTATCTAATTTTTTCTCACACAAGCTTGAGCTTTTCATAATCTTATCTATCTTATAGGAGCTTTGTTTGTGAGAGTGCTTGTAGGTAATCAAAGAGAAAAGATCGCCAAGTGTTCCACCTTGTATTGGAGAGTGTTGTAGAGGTGCAGCCTCACGAAGTTGTGAGTTCGTATTGTGTTGTTTTTGTAGGAACAAGTGAGGAACTTGTGAGTCCAAGAGTTCTAATGTGAGCTCGTTGTAGGTGTTGCGGCATCGAGTGATCTTGCAAGATCGTTATAGTGGAAATGTGTTAAAGGTAGGGACATAGAGCAAGTGTGCTCGAACCTCGAAATAATTCTCCCGTATTTGTGATTGCTCATATCTCTCTCTCATTTGTGTTTATGTATCTTGATGCTTATACTGTTTATTTCTTTATATGCTTGATATATCTAGTGCTTAATTGATATATGCTTGAGATTGTTTACTCACACTTGTATTCAACCAAGAGAGTCATAGTGGCACCTCAACTCTTAATGTAGAGGAATCTTGAGGAGATAGTCCAGAGCCCTTCACCAGAAATTTGGCTACACTCTTGTGTTATACTCTGTGTGTTAGCGTAATAGCTTTTATTTTGCATAATTAGTTTTAATTCCGCATTAGTTTTGCATTTGAATAGCTTGTCACCTATTCACCCTCCTCTAGCTGAACTTCACAGGAGACGTGTACACGCTCATGCCCGGTGCTGGTTATTCCTAGAGATCTTTTACCGCTAGCTGATGATATCGACTGAACGTCCGAGCAATAGGGCAGGTATTTGTCTTCTAGGGCATTGAATGACCCTGAACCTTATAAAATTCATATATATATATATATATATATATATATATATATATATATATATATATATATATATATATATATATATATATATATATATATATATATATATATATATATATATATATATATGAAAGTACAACTAGAGGGTAGTGAATAGGTGTAAGGCTAATCTAATGACGAATGATGCGGAATTAAAAACTAAATGCAGTACACTTAGTGTAACTAAAGAGTGTAGCCGAATTCCCGGTAAAGGGTTCTGAACTAACTCCTCTAAATTCCTCTAAATAAGAGTTGACGTACTATTTGAAGCTCTCTTGGTTAAACACAAGTATGGGCACACAATCAAACCAAGCATGTATATGATATGAACAATATGAACAATGCACAATGTAAGAGAGAGAGTTAGAGAAAGTGGATCAATCGCAAACACCGAGATATGTTTCGAGGTTTAAGCACCCAGCTCTACGTCCCCGCCTTCACACAGAAGGATTTTCACTAACTCGTCCACACAGGACTTCCCACACAGGGAACCTCCACTGAGGATATGGGTAAATACAAATAGGGAGTACACAACTTATCTCTCCAGCAAATACAACCTCTCACTAGAGGTAAGGCATAAAGCCAACACAAGATCAACCTCTCTAACTAGAGGGATACTAACAAACTTAATCACCTCTACACTTAGAGGGATACCAAACCCAATTGAACAACCTCCTCTACACTTAGAGGGAAAGGTACAAAGCCAAGCAAAGATAAGGGTTTACAACACTTGGTGGTATCAACAATCACAAACTAATTTTCTCACAAAACAAAGATCCTATAGATAGGATAGATATGATAGCTCAAGTATGAGAAACTAAAGTGTTTTGAACAAAGAAAATCACTTGAGAAAATCTCCAAATAGATATAAAAATTTAGATCAAAAACCAATTCCCAAAAGACTCTATTTTCTTTGAAATTCCAACACTTTAAAAACAAATAAAGAATGATCTTTTAAACTCAAAAACTCTTTTGAAAACCTGCTGTTAAACACTAGAAAGAATGAGAATTTTTGCTCTTGAAAAACTTGTTAAAAATCAACTCAAATATGGGGTATTTATAACCCCATAACAATCTGCCCGTTGGCAGCAGGCAAAGAGCAAAATTGTCCTTCCGGTCGATCAGGCGGTCGACCAGCTAACGATCAAATTTATGACCATTGAGCCCACCGGTCAACCGCCCGGTCGACCGGGCCTGGATCTAGAGAGCAACGGCTCTCTGGCCGGTCGACCGCTCGGTCGACCAGAGCTGGATACAGTAAGCAGAGCTCTCTGCCGGTCGACCGGGGCCATTCCAGAGAGCAGAAGCTCTATAGCGGTCGACCGGCCCGGTCGACCGGCGTCCAGCCTAAGGCTGCGTGCACGTTCTGTGCACATCGGTCGATCTGTCCGGTCGACCGACTTCTGCCTCGGTCGACCGGTCCAGTCGACCGGCAAACGGCCAGTCCAGAATTTTAGGGATTAAAAACTTGGGTTTTTGCCTTCTAAAAAATTCCCATAAAATATACATAAAATCCACAAAATTATGTTCTTATAAGATCTTTGAAATACAAATATGTGTGACAAAAATTTAACACATATTTCAAATAATTTGAATCATTTTTGTGATATTGAAATTTTGTCTTAAACCAAAATCCGTATTTTCCAAAACTTAGATTTTTGAAATAGAAATCCGATTTTTCCAAAACACATGTAAATACAAAAACATGATATTTAAATAACTTTGAAGCATATTGTATATGGATAAAATCCAATATACATGAAAGATATTATATCTATATTTTTGACATGAAAACCAAGATTGGTTAAACCGAAAAACCAAAACATGAAACTTAAAATAAGTGTGTGTGTATTGTGAACTTGAGCATATCAACACTATCTAATCTTTATAGTGATCTAAACAAAATCTTAACTAAACAAACTGATGTCTTCTTGTAGAACTCCATCTCCAAGTCGACTCGATCCAAACGCGATCCAATGAGCTTGACTCCAACCGAGTGCTAGATGTGAACTTGACGCGCGAGCTCTTGAATCACGATGTGAAAGCTCCAAAATACCTTTGTTGAAGCTAATCACCTACTAATATATTGGATAAATATCTAAAACTAAATATCACAAGATTATTAGTAAACAATAACTACATGACTTAATCATCATCAAAACTAGAGTGAAGGGCCTCTGGGCCAACAATCTCCCCTTTTTGATGATGACAAAACTCATGGACTTATATATGCATGGATTAAAGTTAAGTTTCAAAGAAGCTCTCTCTTAACTCATGCATAGAAATAAACAATAAAGATATGCAATGAATGCTCAATATAGATATACATAAACATGCATAAAATAAGGAAATGAAACAAACATGATCTTTTATACCAATGAAATAAACATGCTTTTGATACCAATTTTAAAATAAAAATGTTCTTAAAAAATGTTGCTCTTGATACCAACAAAAACTCTTGATATCAACAAAAGATGCTCTTGATACCAATGGTAAAAGATAACAAACAAATTTAAATAAACATGCATAAACAACCATGCATATATAATACTACAAAATATCTCTCCCCCTTTTTATCAATTCATCAACAAAGGGGTACAAACAATAAAGGGCATAAATAATATTTTTCTTCCTTTTTGCATAAATTAAAACAATAAAGGTATATATGCTATATACATTCATGAAGAGGAGAGACGTGAAGTTAACTCCCCTTGCATACATGCATTTATTTGAAAAGAGATGACTAAACCCTAACTACATAAAACATAATATGTAATGTATAAAAGGAGATGTGAAGCTCCCTCTACACACGTGTGCTACATGCCAAAGAAAAGTCAATCACTTCAATCTAACATACACTCAACATGAATCTATATATAGAGAAGATGTTAAGCTTCCCTTACATATAAGCAATACAAATCAAAACATTATGATACCAATTGAAAAATATGTCAATTTAGTACGAAGGTATACATCGAAACATCATGATACTAATTCATGATACCATTTGAAATAATAATTTCATTAGGAGCATAGGAAACCAAATGAAAATTAAGATATCATTTTTCAATATAAAGAGTGGGAGTAAAATACCAATTATAAACAAAATCGATTGAAAGGTAAAACATGAATTTTCTCCCCCTTTATGAAATACTAATGAAAATCATGCATAAGCTTGTATGAGATACCAATTGAAAAATAATTGTCATTAAGGACTAAATCAAGCTTAGCATAACCAAAGTTTGTGCTCAAATATATAAAGATATAGTAAGCACAATCAAAACACATATATGTGTATGAAAATGTAAATACCAATCTAAATTGATATTGTTTGAAGTTGAAGCATACATATATAGAAATAAATATGAGTATACAAAATAAATATCAATTGTGATACCAATTGAAAACACATTGAGAATCAAGTGTATAACTCATACCTTCCACCCTATCATGCACTTGTTTAAAAAATTTTCATACAAGGTATGGTTGCCCATCCAATCCCCCTTAGATGGAAGGAGTTTTCAATTTGAAAATAGTTTAGCATAATTGAAAACTCTTCCAAAATGAAGAATATGAGCTAATTATATGATAAAATTGTAAACTAGTACGAAATCCTTCAAGTAAGGAATAAAATAATAATATATTCCATGAAACTTGAAAATCACACAATCATTAACACTCAAATAGCAATAAAGTATATATAATCTCATGAAAATAAATCATGAGTAAACAAAATGATGTGAGTGTATAAGTAATATGTGAAAAATATAGTCATGAAAGTGGGCAATAAGGCTCATATGAAATTCCTTTTCAAAAACATGAAAATCATCAAAATTTAATTTTTATCAAAACAATGATAACTCCAAGGCATATGTATGTTTTGTTAAAACTAAAGGCATACATACATATCCAAACACAATTGAGTTTATAAAGAGATTTTGCATGAAAGGCAAATGACTCAAGGTTATACATGTATATCTAATAGTTTTGGCTAAATTAGCATATACATGAAGTTAAACACATATTAATGAAAGCATATACAAAATAGGGAATACAAGTCAAAATGTATGAATCATCAAAATTAGGCTATACTAGTACATCTAATGGGTACAAATGAGCAATCAAGCACAAATATATAATAATCAATTTGTGGCTCATTAGTTGTACAAGCATACGCATAAGTTTTAATGAAAAGTTAGATCTAAACATGTAATCAAATCATGAAGCATAAAAACAAAACATAAATCAATAAGATCATTATGTAAATGCACATGTTTAGAATTATGATATATACGATAGCTAAACTATAGTGAGAATACAAAATATGGATCCATGTGAACATGAGTGTATCTCAAATACTATACATGTATATCACTAATCTAAATTTCATGGCATTTAACATAATAATCATGAAATATCAAAACATGCTAAAAATTAATTATGAAAGCATGTAAACTAAATAGGAGTTAGAGATCGTTACCAAAACCATGAGGGCAAATCTCTAGGCTCCAAACCAAGGTGGTCCTCCCACCAAACTCCCCTTAAAAGTGATGCATCCAAAATTGTCACCGTTTAGCTCGGAACGCATTCACCTTAAGGCACCAATGCTCTCACGTTAAGCGAGAGCCCACACCTACATCAAATATCATAGGGGTGAATTTTGGTACCCAAACTCTATTGGGTCCATGGGGGTTAGCTCCTTTCCTAACCCAAACAAATTTGTTTATAAAATTTGAATCATTAATTCTATCAAAGCAAAATTTTGCAAGGTGGCCCTTACGTCCATAATGTGTACAAGTGTACACATGAGCATATATGGTGTTATGAGTGTGAATGTGAGGAGCATGTGTATGCCGTGGTTTGTGTGCATGCATATGGGGAATTTGTTTCTTGCGAAATATGGATTCCAAACGTGTGTGGTTCATGGCACATTGGCTCAAAGTGGAGCCCAAACAATCAACACTCTTCTTTAACAAACAAATATCATTTCAATCATGGAAGAAGAGGTGGAGCATGCTATGGTTACACCAGATGGTGAAGGTATACTAGCATGACAAATATGCGTGTCAATATCATTTTTCAAAGAAGTGTTTTTCTTAGAAATCAAATCTAGCTCTTTTGAAATAGAAGAAATTTTGTTTTTCAAAGATTCATTTTCTTTTACAACAAAATCAAGTTTTGAAGCTAGAACTTCATTTTTTCAAAACAATTTCACAATTATTTTTATTTTTCAAAATTTTATTTTCATTTAGGGCAAGTTCAAGTTGGGATTTCAAAGAGTCCCTTTCATTAGAAATCTCAACCTTCTCTTGCAAAGATACATCAAGTTTTGAAATTAAATCCTCATTTTCTTTATTAAGTTCAAAACTTTTCTTTTTTAAAACTTATATTTTTCAAATAATTTTTCACATACAATAGAAAGTTCTTCATTTAATGCATCGGTATCAATATATTCATTATAAGAAGAACTATCATCTAGTAAGTATTCGAGTGTACCTCAAGGGAGTCATTCCCTTGGACCATGAAGCAACGTTGGTCGGACTCTTCTCCACTAGATTCGTTCTCCACTTGGATTAGCAATTGAAGCTTTGGAGAGGTCAAAATGTTTTACACTGCAAAGGTGGAATCACAATGAGAAATCATGTTTAAATATTCTTTGCTAAGTGATTTTCTGAGTGCCTCTAGGGCTTGTGCATTGGCCTCTATATGCTTGCTATTACTTAGGTAGGATTCCTTGGTAATGGCAAGGTAAACTTTAAAACGTATGGCATTTAAATGCCAACTCATCATGACCTTCCATATATCAATTTTTGAGATATCAAACATGGGAGAGTAATCCATGAGTGCAAACTATATGTGTGCAAATACAAATCTAGATTAGCAAAACTAAGATCTCACTCCTAGGTGGTTAAAACTAATATCAAGAGCGTAGGCTCTGATACCAATTGAAAGTACACCTAGAGGGGGTGAATAGATGTAAGGCTAATCTAATGACAAATAATGCGGAATTAAAAACTAAATGCAGCACACTTAGTGTAACCAAAGAGTATAGCCGAATTCTCAGTGAAGGGCTCTGGACTAACTTCTCTAAATTCCTCTAAATAAGAGTTGAGGTGCTATTTGAAGCTCTCTTGGTTAAACACAAGTATGGGCACACAATTAAACCAAGCATGTATATGATATGAACAATATGAACAATGCACAATGTAAGAGAGAGTCAGAGAAAGTGGATCAATCGCAAACAACGAGATATGTTTCAAGGTTCAAGCACCCAGCTCTACGTCCCCTCCTTCCCACAGAAGGATTTTCACTAACTCGTCCACATAGGACTTCCCACACAGGACCTCCACTGAGGATTTGGGTAAATACAAATCAGGAGTACACAACTCCTCTCTCCAACAAATACAACCTCTCACTAGAGATAAGGCACAAAGCCAACACAAGATCAATTTCTCTCACTAGAGGGATACTAATAAATTCAATCACCTCTACACTTAGAGGGATACCAAACCCAATTGCACAATCTCCTCTACACTTACAGGTAAAGACACAAAGCTAAGCAAAGATAAGGGTTTACAACACTTGGTGATATCAACAACTACAAACTAATTTTCCACAGAACAAAGATCCTACAAATAGGATAGATATAATAGCTCAAGTGTGAGAAGCTTAAGTATTTTGAACAAAGAAAATCACTTGAGAAAATATCCAAATAGATATAGAAATTTAGATCAAAAACCAATTCCCAAAAGATTCTATTTTCTTTGAAATTCCAACACATTAAAAACAAATAAAGAATGATATTTTAAACCCAAAAACTATTTTGAAAACTTGCTGTTAAACAGTAGAAAGAATGAGAATTTTTGCTCTTGAAAAACTTATTAAAAACCAACTCAAATATGGGATATTTTTAGCCCCATAACAATCTGCCCGCTGGCAGCAGGCAAAGGGCAAAATTGCCCTTCTGGTCGACCAGCCAACGATCAAATTTATGACTGTTGAGCCTACCGGTCGACCGCCCGGTCGACCGGGCTTGGATCCAAAGAGCAATGGCTCTCTGGCCGGTTGACCGCTCGATCGACCGGAGCTGGATACAGAGAGGAGAGCTCTCTGCCGGTTGACCGGGTGGTCGACCGGGCCATTCCAGAGAGCAGAAGCTCTCTGGGGGTCACCGACCTGGTCGACCGGCCTCCAGCCTAAGGCTGCGTACATGTTCTGTGCACGTCGGTCGACCGGTCCGGTCGACCGGCAGACAGCCAGTCCAGAATTTTAGGGATTAAAAATTTGGGGTTTTGCGTTCTAAAAAATCTCATAAAATACACATAAATTCCACAGAAATATGTTCTTATAAGATCTTTGAAACACAAATATGTGTGACAAAAATTTAAAACATATTTCAAACAATTTGAACCATTTTTGTGATATTGAAATTTTGCCTTAAACCAAAATCCGTATTTTCTAAAACTTAGATTTTTGAAATAGAAATCTGATTTTTTTCAAAACACATGTAAATACAAAAACATGATATTTAAACAACTTTGAAGCATATTGTATATGGATAGAATCCAATATACATGAAAGATATTATATCTATATTTTTGACATGAAATCAAGATCGGTTAAACCGAAAAACCAAAATATGAAACTTAAAACAAGTGTGTGTGTGTATTGTGAACTTGAGCATATCAACACTATCTAATCTTTACAATGATCTAAGCAAAATCTTAACTAAACAAACCGATGTCTTCTTGTAGAACTCCGTCTCCAAGTCGACTCGATCCAAACGCGATCCAATGAGCTTGACTCCAACCGAGTGCTAGATGTGAACTTGACGCGCGAGCTCTTGAATCACCATGTGAAAGCTCCAAAACACCTTTGTTGAAGCTAATCACCTACTAATATCTTGTTAAATATCTGAAACTAAATATCACAAGATTATAGTAAACAATAACTACATGAGTTAATCATCATGAAAACTAGAGTGAAGTGCCTCTGGGCCAACAATATATATATATATATATATATATATATATATATATATATATATATATATATATATATATATATATATAGTCCATCTTGATAGACGATCTTCCTAGGTTGGTCCTAGTACATCGAGAGAGATGGGATTAATCCCAAAGAGGAACTCACCGATAGTAACCCAACCTTCTAGATTGGCGAACTATACCCATGAAAAAGGTTCAATGTGATAATACAAACTGAACTGGTGACACTTGTGTGGAGCATCGATCCTGATATATTAGTAACACCCCGCCCCATCGGGTTCGGAGACGCTACTGCAACGTACATACGCAGGACAAAAATACCCTCACATACGCACACTAAGCATAACAATACAGTCAGGACTCAGAGTACGGAAGAATAGTGGCAATATACATTCAAACATTACAGTTCAAGTACATTGTTATCACAATATGTGATTCAATATTGCATGAATATTACACACTGAAGTATGTAAAAGTACGGATTACAAGAAATTTACAAGATATAATGCTGGAAGAGGCTCCCGAGCTGGAAAGGAATCTCGAAAGTCAGATAAAGGAGATGGATCTGGATGATCATCTGATACGTTCCCAAGCTTTTGGCAGATTCTGATCCTGGGACTTGCTATGCTTCCGCTACACACTCCGATCAGACATGAAGTCCTTGAAACTCTAAGCTTCGGGATTTGGACATGCAAATCTATGGTTGTCAGGATGCAACCCAGCGAGTATATAAGAAAGCCAAATGGCATGCACAAAAAATAGATGGAATTACGTGAAAACATGTTTATATATACATGAAATCATGTTCAAATCATATCAATGAAAGCATATGTAATTCATCAACTGTATATGTATAATGTAAATGTAAGCAAAATCAATTGTATAAACTCAATATCTGGATCATGAGATTAGTACGTCGAGGGAATAATCCAAACAAGGAAACTCTCATCTATATACCATATACATCACTTCACCATCAAATGGGTATATACATAACCAGAGTTGCTGAGAGTTAGTGTTGTCGAGTCATGTCATGTTTGTGGTATCATGTCAGATCATGTCTATAGAATCATGATCAGTACAAGAGCTAAGTTCGTAGTATGTTTATTATCATATTAGAACTCGTCCTACTTGGATGTTTAGTGATCGGTCACATATATTGACATATATATATATATATATATATATATATATATATATATATATATATATATATATATATATTATATATATATATATATATATTATCACATTACCATGTTTATTATCTAATAAATCCTTTTAATAAGTTTTATTTTTATTTAATAATGTGCAAGCCCATTGCTAAAGGAGAAGGAAGAGAAACAAGCCCAAAAGCTCATCAAAATTCTTATTTAATTCAGAATTAATTCAAAATCAGAAAATTAGGGCAGATCAATGCAAATCAGAGAAGATAAAATCAGTTGAAAATCAGTTAGAACAAATCTTTACAAATCAATTGGTTAAAGCTAAAGATCAAAGGAGGTTTCGTCAAATTCAGGAGCTGAACGGAAAATTCAGCACAAGATAAAGGCATATCGCGAAATCAGAGAGCAATACCCCCTGGGTGTGGCCATCTAGCCACAATTAAGTTTGTTGGGGGAGCATTTGCTCCCCTATCTTCGTACGCTCTCTCCCGTTTGGTTTTTCCTTATAAATACTGCATTCGAAAGAGAAGAAGGGACCGAAAATTAGTTTAAGTTTTTCTTTTTGTTTTTAGGATTTAGGTTCTTTATTAGATAGTATTAAGAATTTGTATCTCTGTTTTTAATTTGTAGTTCAATCCAGATACAAGTGAGAGACGAAAAGAGTGATTGTAATCTGAAGTTGAAGTGAACATCAATAAAGGTTCAAGGCTTCTCTTCTTCTCCAATTCACATGTATGTTTTATTTTATTTACATGTCTTATTTTACATTAATCATGAGTAGCTAAACTTGTTTTTTGGGCTCATTATCATCTTTCTTCAATCCCTCTTGCTTTGAATGGTTTTGATGTAAAGAACCTAACAGAATCATATGTATGCCTTAAACTAAGCCTTGCTTCTTAGGAAATGTTTTTGAAGGAACATGAGGATGGAATAGGATTTCTAAACTTCTATTTTCTAAAACACCACTTGAATTTATTTTTATTCATACTTGAAAGACTACTTGATGATTTAACATTCAGTTCAAGATGATTTCTTAAGGAAAAGAGTTAACTTTTCCAAACAATCTTATTTGCTTTACTTAAGACTTTCGAAACTCAAGCTTAAGTTTTTGCCTATGATCAATTTGAGGTACCGATAATTTTAAGAGACGAACATATCATTGAGTAGTAAGTGAGCCCAGATCTTTTTCAGATATTAAAATAAACAACAAATCAATCTTCAAGCCTTTTAAAGATCATCATTTCCAAAACATTCTTTAAGTTTTTAAATCTTCTTTTATCACTTCCTTACTATCCATTCTTTTTTTAACATAAGAAAAAATACTGACACCATTATGTGCTTTTTGAACAATTCATCGAAAAGCTTTCATCACATTCCTCCTCGTTGACATGACTCGTTAGCTAGAGCTAGACGGTAATTCTTACTGCATTAACTTGCAATCAATTTTTGGCGCCATTGTCAGGGAGGGAACAATATAATTATTTTCTAATAAGTTTGGTGTCTTATTTTAGGGCCATCAAGGAGTCAGATTTAGCGCTCAAGCTTCGCAGGAGAAGACGTGCTATTCTGCGCCCCTACTCTAGAAAATAAGAAACAGAATTTCAAGAAATTGCAACACAAAAGCTTGTAAATTTTTAGACTACTAAAACTCTTTTTTGCAGGACATATTGCTTTACAAAAATATATTTTTGTGTGTGTTATTTCCGCTATATCTGACATTCACACTCCCTGTTTTTAATCCAACAGTAATCTGATTGATTGCCAATTACTTAAAAATATTTAGATTTGCATTCTAGGCATTTGTCTAATTACGTTTCTTTTACAATTACTGTTGAAGTTACTAAAGTTAAGGTACGTATGCATAGCATATAGATTAGGAAATATTCTTTGGTGATTATTTGCTTGTTGAATGTTACTTTTTTTATATCTTGCACATTTTGTACAATCAATCTTAATGGCAAAACTCAAATCAAGATAAGGTGGGGAAGTCATTAACCTTCCTTAACCCACAAACCATTTCCAAGTACGCACAACCCAAGTCTAATTTAAAATCTAATAGACGTTGGTCTTAGGGATATTTTGAACTCATTAGGAGATTATCCTAAGGGAAGGTGTTAGAATTTGGCTCCTGCCAAATCAGTGTCTAAGGACAGGGATTGAAGACGAAACCCCGAAGGCTGGTGGTTTGGCTTAATTAGGCCCGTTGCTTTTGCGCGGATACCTCCTACCAGTATTGCCCCGACCTGGTTGATTATCTTGTGATCAAAGTCTGTATTATACCTCCTGTGGACAATCAACCAGTTAGGAGTTGTCTAGGTCAATGTTACCTTAAACTAGGCTTGCTTGTGTTCTCTTGTTGACTATTGGTGAACTTGTTTGTGATAGTATATGTGTATGCAAGTGTGGTCTAGAGAGACCCTAATTCATCTAGGTTAACTAGAAACACATCACCACCCAAGTTCAAACCAAGACCAGATCCAGTTATGGCTCAACCAATATCTTTGCAGGATAGGTTCTATCCCATTAGAACCACACTCCCATCTTGCATCCAACTGCCATCGGTTGGTGAACACAACTTTAATCTTAAGCCTCAGTTCATCAACACACTCCCTAAGTTCTATGGTTTAGAGTCCGAAGATGCTTATTTCTTCATAAGAGAATTGAAGGAAGTATGCTTAATGATGAAATTCTCACACCTTATAGATGATGCTATTAGATTGAGATTTGTCTCATTTGCTCTTAAGGACTTAGCCAAGAAATGGCTTTACAGTATAGCGGCCGGCTCTATCACATCATGGGATGGTTTCATCAAGATTTTCTTGAATAAATTCTATCTAATTCATAAGACTACTCTCAATAGGAAGAGCATCATGCAGTTCAAGTAAGAACCTAGTGAATCGTTTTGGAGGTACTTTGAACACTTCAAAGACCTCATTATCTAATTTTCTCATCATGGAATAGAGAAATGGTGACAATGCCAAATTCTTTATGATAGTTTAGACTACTCAACCAAGACCCTCTTAGAAACCATGTGCCAAGGGGATTCTTGCAGAAGGAGTAGAATGAAGGATGAGATTTATATGAGGATCTAGCTGAAAAGACTATCCAATGGGAACCAACTAGTGAAAACTCTAGGAATTTAAACTTCACCTCTTCAAAAGGAGGTCTTCATTCAATTGAATCATCCATAGCTAACGAGGCTAGTATAGTTAACCTAGCAAGAAGAATGAAAGTTTTAGAAACTAGGAACCGAGTCTAGTCAATCAAGTCAGCCCAAACTAATTTTCAACTCCGGACTGTACTTACTATCAAGTCATGAATCATGTGTTTGAGGAGTGTCCTGTGTTTCAAACTCAGCAATAATTTTTTGAACCGATGAATACTGCCTTTTCAAGGCCGAACAATAATCCTTATGCACAAATGTATAATCCTGGCTGGAGACCCGAATTTCTCATGGAGCCAAAACAACAATGACCACTCACGGCCAAACCATTCGAGCCACTTCCATCATTCCAATAATTCTTTCAATCATCAACCCAACTTTCCAAATTACCATCACAGTTCTCCCACAATTTTTTAAATTATCAACAAAACTTTCCCAACCAAGCTCCGCCATTTTCCTTCCTGAATCCTCAACTTGAAAGAAGAATGACTGATTTTGAGAGAAACATAAAAAGGTACATGAAGAATCAAGTCCCTCATGCAAACAATACAGAGGTTAGAGGTTCAAATGAGCCAATCCACAGAATGAGAGGCAAAATGGTACCTTGCCTAGTCAGCTAGTAATGAATCCTAGAAATTCTCAACAAACTCATTTGGCTGAGGATCAATTATTAAATCAATGTAATGCTGTTCATACATTGAGGTCAGAAAAGAAAATGATAATCAAGTTTCAACACCATCTAATCCTATTCAGCACAATCTCACTCAAGCATCCACCTCATCTAGTCCCTCCAAATCTGATGAATCTGAAACGGATAAGTCAACCAGTCAGGTGCACAAGCATGTAGTACCATTTCCTAAAATGCTGAAAAATAACAAGCAGAATTCACATATGGATAAGATAATTGAGATCTTCAATGGAGTAAAGATAAATGTGCCACTTCTTGATGCTATCCAATAAGTCCCATCTTATGCAAAATTTCTTAAGGATATGCTCACAAAGAAGAGAAAGACTAATGTACCCAAGAAAGTCTTCTTAGCCACTAACATTGGTGAGCTATTGTCGGGTCCAATCCCTGTCAAGTACAAGGATTCGGGTTGTCCCACCATTGCCTGCACTATAGGACAAGCCGAGATTAGTCATGCACTTCTTGATTTAGGGGCAAGTATCAACTTGCTCCCTTTCTCAGTTTATCAACAACTTGGGTTGGGTAATCTTAGTTCAACTCGAGTCACTATCGAACTAGCTGATCGTTTTGTGAAAGTTTCCAAGGGAAATTAAAGACGTCCTTATCCGAGTCGGGGAGTTTATCTACCCAGTAGATTTTATTGTTCTTAAGACCCAACCTGTATCGAATCCTAGGTCTTAAACTCCCGTTATCTTAGGGCGTCCGTTCCTTGTGACTGCAAATTCGATCGTTAATTGTAGGAAAGGATCCATGAGATTGACCTTTGGAGATATGACTAAAGAGGTCAATGTCTTCAACCTAGAAAAACAACCTCGTGAGATAAGAGACCAAACGTTTGAGGTAAATTTCGTTGAGAACGATTGTGATGAAGAAAGTGAAGGTATAGAAAATGAGTCTCTGTTTCTTGCTGAATTATTTAAGAATGAATGCGATTATATTAATGAGAAGACATATGTTGGAGATTCTAATTTTAGAGTTACCTTTAAAAAAAGAAAATTGATTTGAATATCTTTACTTTCGAGAGAGCCAATCAGTAATATATCGCATGAGAATATAATTCAAGAACATCCGATTGACCTAATCTTTGAAAACCTCTTTGAAAAAGAACTCATGTGTTTGAATGAACAAACTAGGGATATTTTGGTTAATTACACACCTCTAGAGGAAAGTGTTGATCTAAGTTTTGAGGAGATATATGGAACTGAGCTAGAATTCCTAAGCATTCATAATGATGAAGTTTTAACTGAGAAGTGCGATGGTGATCAATTTTTGAATAATGGATGTAGACATATGAGGAAGAAAAGCTTAAAGAAGGTGGATTGGGAAAGAAGAGAGCTAAAATGACAAAAAGATTGGCCTCCCCACTATGCCCTATAAAGAAAACCCATTGGAATGATGGAAAGAGAGCTAAAGGGATGAGATTTAAAAAGATCTAGGTGTGGGAGAAACATGATGTTGTACATATTTTTGTATACTCTCTCTATATATATTATGCACCTCTTTTTTAATTTTATTTCATGCATCATGCATTGCAGCCATACATTAAGGACAATGCATGATATAAGTATGGAAGAGGGCTCTAACATGACTAATATAACTATTAAAAAAAGATAAAAAACTTTTTGAAAAAAAAAAGAACAATATTTTGATATATTTTTTTGTAAGAAATTAAGTCAATTTTAAGGAATAGGAAAATCATAATTAGGATTTTTCATACTTGGTCAAAATAAGATGACTTGTTTGATTATTAGGGTTAGGAAGAAAATTTGTGAAAGTAATTTAGTCTTGATCTTTACCTTGATGAAATATGCACAATTTATCACTTACACACTTAGGGTTCAAAAACAAAGACTTTTATGTCCTATAAAAAAAATTTGTATAAAAAATAAACAAATCTAATTATTGATTAGCTAGGTGCTTTGGCCTAAGAAAGCCTTCGTATTTATACAAAAGATGATTAGATAAATTTAAAAAAGAAAATAAATATATAAATCTTCTGATTAAGCTGGTTATTTGTGCCTCATGAAGCATAAGTATTCACGCCTAAAAGGGGTACATTTTATAAATAAATCCTTGATTTTGTGGCCTTATTTGCTTAAGTGCTTAAGTCCTTGGGGGTGTTTTCTCACCTGATGTCCTAAGACTGTCCGGTTAGGGTGTCACCGACTAAAGGCTCGTTGCATGGACAGATTAGAAGCCTAATGGAATTAAGGAATAATATCACTAAAAATAAAAATAAATAAAACATAAGAGTAAGGTTAAAGAACCCTTAGTCAAACTTCACGGTCACGAGGGTGCATATGACTTAGGGTAAAGTAATAGATTAGATGAGAAATATAATTTGACTCCTTATTTTGATTGATGACATGTTTTAAATAGAGACTAAGTTTAGGAATGAAAAGTTCAATTTTCCTATAACTTATAGATTACTTGAACTCTTACAACAATACCTCAAATATTTTCTCTGATTTCAAAATACTTTTCGAAAATACTAACATTTTTTCTCTTTTTTTATGGATTTTGTGGGTGCAATCCACTGAAAACCCTTACGAGATAAAACTCGTCCTCTAGGAGAAACGTAGAGGTTTAACGGCTTATTACACATACTCAGTGTAATTGAGTGACCTGCGAAAGTGGTCAAAATAATTTCTTAGGATTAGTTTTTATGTTTTGCTCGAGGGCGAGCAAAACATAAGTGTGGGGGTGTGATCAGTCACATATATTGCATATATATTGTCACATTACCATGTTTATTATCTAATAAATCTTATTAATAAGTCTTATTTTTATTTAATAATGTGTAAGCCCATTGCTAAAGGAGAGGAATAGAAACGAGCCCAAAAGCCCATCAAAATTTTGATTTAACTCAGAATTAATTCAAAATCAGAAAATCGGAGCAGATCAAGGCAAATCAGAGAAGATAAAATCAGCTGAAAATTAGTTAGAACAAATCTTTACAAATCTATTGTTTAAAGCCAAAGATCAAAGGAGGGGTTTCGCCAAATCCAGGAGCTGAAACGAAAAATCCAGCACAAGATAAAGGCTTAAAATCAGGGAGCAGCACCCCCAGGTGTGGCCACCTGCCACATCCAGGCCGCGAAAACGCGGCCAAAGTCGCGTTTCGTGGCTTAGTTGAGTTTGTTGGGGGCGCGTTTGCTCCCCCTATCTTCGTACACTCTCCCCTGTTTGATTTTTCCTTATAAATACTGCATTTGAAGGAGAAGAAGGGACCAAAAATTAGTTTAAGTTTTTCATTTTGTTTTTAGGATTTAGGTTCTTTATTAGATAGTATTGAGAAGTTGTATCTCTATTTTTAATTTGTAGTTCAGTCCAAATATAAGTGAGAGAGAGAGGAAAAGAGTGAATGTAATCTGAAGTTGAAGTGACATCAATAAAGGTTCAAGGCTTCTCTTCTTCTCCAATTCACAAGTATGTTTTATTTCATTTACATGTCTTATTTTACATTAATTATGAGTAGCTAAACTTGTTTTTCTGAGCTCACTATCATCTCTCTTTGATACCTCTTGTTTTGAATGGTTTTGATGTAAAGAACCCAACGGAATCATATGTATGCCTTAAACTAAGCCTTGCTTCTTAGGAAGTGTTTTTGAAGGTACATGAGGATGGTATGGATTTCTAAACTTCTATTTTCTAAAACACCACTTGAACTTGTTTTTATTTCATACTTGAAAGACTACTTGATGATTTAACATTCAGTTCAAGTTGATTTCTTAAGAAAAGAGTTAACTTTTCAAACAATCTTATTTGTTTTACTTAAGACTTTTAAAACTCAAGCTTAAGTTTTTGCCTATGATCAAGTTGAGGCACCAAGAATTTAAGAAAAGAATATATCACTGAGTAGTAAGATAGTGAGCCCAGATCTTTTTCGAATATTAAAACAACAACAAATTAATCTTCAAGCCTTTTTAAAGATCATCTTTTCTAAAACCTTCTATAAGTTTTCAAATTTTCTTTTAATGACTTCCTTACTCTCTATTCTCTTTTTCCACATAAGAAAAAAAAACACAACACCATTCTGTGCTTTTTGAACAATTAATCGAAAAGCTTTCATCGCATTTCTCCTCGTAGACACGACCCGTTAGCCCAAAGCTAGACGGTAATTCTCGCTGTATTTACTTGCAATCATTTCGATATGTGGCCTAGCGTCTCAGTTCACAATACATCCACATAGGAATAGTCCGAGGTTGGTTATTAGAAACTGATGAGAAATCAAGATATCATGTTCATAATGGGCCCCGTACATGCCCAGGACAACGACCTCACATGGTTAGGTATGGCCCCCAACCCACGCAGCTAGGCGCAAACAGTATCAGGAACAGTAGGATTAGTTCAGGGTGCTGTTACACCCCACTGGAACTCCTGTGGCCTCAGGTAGCTTCGAATAGTGTTGCAACATCGAGCCATTATGAAGACGTACTTATGAAAATTCATCAGTTTCCCCTGACCCAGTGTAAGTTGTATCTTTATTAAAGATATCCAGGATCATTTCCGGTTAAGTTTCACGATATCGATTTACGGGGATCAATAAGAAGATAGTATCAAGAGTACAGTAATCAGGAGATGTGAGATACTAGAGGTGGCCCCTGAGGATTCAAGAGGTATTTAGTTCCACGTGGCACTTTATAGATATTTGATGTGGCACTTTGTTCCATGTGGCACTTAGTTCCACACGTCAGGTATGAGATTCTAGAGGTGGCCCCCGTGTTGTTTCATGTGTCAGTTCCACATACCAAAAGAAGAATAGGAGTATTATATATCATGATTCAGTAGTGATTTCCCGTACAGCGATAATCATGATTCAGGTATTATATTCAGTCAAGAGTTACAGTACTAAGTATGAAAACAGTGTGATGTAATAGATCAAGAGTTATTGTACCGTTTGATAATCAGTATGTGTTCTGTAGTCAGTATCCATATGTCAGGTGTAACATCAGTATCAGTAATCAGTATCGGTAATAGTAGTCAGTGCCAGTAACAGATCTTGTGTGAGGTAACCCATGTCAAATGTCAGTAGCAACATCAATATCTTAAAAATGGTATAAAAATAGCACCACAACTATGCACATACAAGCAAGCAAAGCAATGCTGGGGCACATATAGCGAACAATGTTTAATCACTAAAGCGCTAAGCGGAGCTACAGAATTGATTTGGCTTAGACTGCGTGTTTGAAATCCGACAGAGTTCGACGTCAATGAATCCAGTGAATAAAGCGCTGAGCGCTAGATACGCCAACCAGGCGAAGCCAAGAGACCGCGAACGGTCTAAGTGCACTCCCTTTCGGGAAGTAGGCATATGAGAGAGAGACCATAGGTCTAATAGGGTCAGAAGGCCAAGTGAGTACCTACAAAAGATGTTAGTACCACACACAAGCAATTAATAATATAATAATCATAGACACAGACACATTCTCAATATTATGCTTCTGAGTTTGGTACCCTCTGCCCCCAGTCATCATGAAACCCGAAAGTAATGGGTGACCTGCAAAGAGGTCTCTCGGATGATTTTCCAAAACAGATAGAGCATCCGAGGCATAAAACCCCCCTATCTGGCTACCACGAAAACCTGGTGGTAGTGGGCGGTGGCGCCGGCCTGTTGTCCTTGGATAACCGGGAGGGCTCTCCCGAGATAGCCAACCCCTAAAGGGAAGTTTGCTCGGAGGGTCTTCTCATGCAGTGTGCACCACTGTTAGTCCCAAATTATAAATAATTCTAAAAAATACATTTTAATTCCAAGAAATATATATTCATTTTAGAAAATACAAGAAATTCATAAAAAATACACAGAAAATTTCTAAATACTCAGAAAATACATATAAATACATAAAAAATTTCTAAATGCACAAAAAAATCCTAAAAATATACAGATAATTTCTAAATACACAGAAAAATACTAAAAATATACAAAAAATTCATTAAAATGCCCAGTTAATCTCTAAAAATTACAGAAAAATTTTAGAAATGCTCAAAACATGAAGTATGCATGTACATGTCAAAATATACGTGTACACTTGTGTATGTGCACGTATGCAATAAGGGAAGAGTACTCGCCTATATCGTAAAAATACCCTATACCACATGTATGCATGTGTGCAACCAAGGGGCTATCCAGGGACTGTAGAAGGAAGGATACGGTTTGGTGAGGGTTTTAGAGGGAGAAATGCAAAGAAGAGAGAGAAATCTAGAGAGAAAATTAGGGTTTTGGTTTTGGAGGAGAGAGAAAAGAATTTTGGGGATAAAGTGAGTGTAGTGAGGTGGAGTAGAGAGAGAAGGTCATCCCTATAGCTGGTAACCTGGACAGGGAAGTGAGGAGAGAGAAATGAAGAGAGAAAAAGTATAAGCTAGAGAGAGAAAATCTATTTTGGAGGGTTCTATATTCGGGAAAAATTTGAAAAAATTTTGGGATGTAGAGGAGAATGAGGGAAAGCCAGTGATAGTAGCCGGCCATGATGGTTGTAAGGGAGGAGTGAGAATATGTAGAGAGAAGCTAGAGATAGAAGAGATAAAGTGCCTTTTTGGGACTTTTTAAAAAGGAAAAAATTAGGAGATAAATTTTGAGAGTGTAATAGGGCCTATATATGATATTAGCATGTTATAGAAATAGCCATTGAGTTATAGAAATTTTGTAGGATTTTAGAGTGAGGAACTGAGTGTTTCTAGAGAGAGAAATGGGGTTTTAACCCACTTTTAAGCGGAGAATGAATTAGAGAAAATTTAGGGAGGTGATGGAAGGTGGAAGAGAGGTTATTGTGGTGATGGAATAGTTGTAAAAGGTGGTGATAGTGTGTTATTATTTTAGATGATATTTGGAGCCTTTTGGTGATTTTCTAGAGAGAGATAGTTGGAGAGAGGATGGAGAGGAGCCAGCCATGGCTTTGCAGGTGTGGGAAGGATAAGAAAGAGGAGAGATGGCTTGCATGAGAAGCTGAAGGAGTTGGCTTCCTAAAGAAGCCATGGAGTTTTCTAGAATAATGGAGAAAAGAAAAACAAAGAAAAAGGAAATAGAAATAGAAATAAAAATAGAAATGCAATTATTAATTGTTTAGGGGTTATGTGTAAATGTGCCTAAAAAAATAATATAAAAATTAAAATAAAGAAAATTGGAAAAGAAATGGATTTAAAGAAGAAAGAAAAGGAAAAATAGAAGGAGAGAGAAAATATTTAATTAAATAATTATTTACAAAGAAAAATTATGAAATTTCTAGGGTAGAAACTGATGCCAGTGCAGTGTCTCGTGCAAAAATTTTGGGTCAAACTGAAGAAAATACGTACATGAAATGGCATGTACAAGATCAAAATATCAAAAACGTAAAAGGATACGTATTCTGGAATCAGGGTATTACACATTTCTCTCACAAAAATTGCATCCTCACAATTACGTTACGCAGGGAGATGTATTCGAAAAGGATTAAAGTAATGACCATAGTAGAATTTGATAATAGTTAATCAAACTAGGCACCGGTATCGTACGATAGTTTCGAAATAATCAGAAAGTTGAAACAGAAAAAGTTGAGATAGTGAAACCTGAGAGGTGGAAAGATGAAAAGATTTCAAAAGTCAAACGAAGATTATCAGAAAGGACAGATAACTTATACTTGAAATTGGATTGAATAGTTTTGATTCTTGCTCCAGCTGCAAATTAATATCACATTAATTTACCAACTGGCTGTACTGAAGGTGGAAGAGCTTAATCTAAGCTCTGATACCAACCTGTAACGCCTTACCCCGCCCCATCGGATACGGAGACGCTACTATAACGTACATATGCAGGGCAGAAATACCCTCACATATGCATGCTAAGCATAACAATACAGTCAGGCATCAAAGTACGGAAGCACAGTGATAATATACATTCCAACATTACAGTTCATGTATCACAATATGTGATCCAATATTACATGAATATTACATCACTGGAGTATGTAAAAGTATGAATTACAAGAAATTTACAAGATATAATGCTGTAAGAGGATCAGCTGAAAAGGAATCTCGAGAGTCAGATAAAGGAGATGGATTTGAAGATCATCTGATACGTTCTCAAGCTTCTGCCAGATTCAGATCCCGGGACTTGCTATGCTTCCGCTACGCACTCCGATCAACAACATGAAGTCCTGATACTCTAAGCTCTGGGATCTGGACATGCAGATCCAGGGTTGTCAGGATGCAACCCATCAAGTACATAAGAAAGCCAAGTGGCGTGCACAAAAGCAAATACACGTGTGCATGAAATAGATGGAATTACGTGAAAACGTGATTATGTATGCATGAAATCACGTTCAAATAATATCAATGAAAGCATATGTAATTCTTTAACTGTATATGTATAATGTAAATGTAAGCAAAATCAATTGTATAAACTCAATATCTAGATCTATGAGATTAATACGTCGAGAGAATAATCTAAACAAGGAAACCCTCGTCTATACACTATATACCTTACTTCACCATTGACTAGGTATATACATACCCAGAGTTGCTGAGAGTTAGTGTTGTCAAGTCATGTCATATTTGTGGAATTATGTCAGGTTATGTCTGTAGAATCATGATCAGTACAGGAATTAAGTCAGTGATATGTTTCTTCTTCTTATTATTATTAGAACTCGTCCTACTCGGATGTTTAGGTATGTGCCCTAACATCCCAGTTCACAAAACATCCACATAGGAGCAGTCTGAGGTTAGTTATTGAAAACTGATGAGAAATCCAGGTATCACGTTCATAATGGCCCCGTACATGCCGGGACAACGACCTCACACGGTTGGGTATGGCCTCCAACCCATGCCACTAGGCGCAAACAGTATCAGAACACTATTATCAGTTCAGGATGCCATTACACCCCATAGGAACTCCTGTGGCCTCAAGTAGCTCTGAATAGTGTTGCAAGATTGAGCTATTATGAAGACATACTTATTGAAATCCATCAGTTTTCCCCAACCGAGTGTAAGTTATATCTTTATTAGAGATATCCAGGATCATTTCCAGTTGAGTTCACGATATAGATTTACGGGGATCAACAAGAAGATAGAATCAGGAGTACAGTAACTAGGAGATGTGGGATTCTAGAGGTGGCCCTCGAGAATTCAAGAGGCGACCCCTATCACTAGGATATGTGATGTGGCACTTAGTTTCACGTGGCACTTAGTTCCACACATCAGGTATGGGATTCTAGAGGTGGCCACCATATTGTTTCACGACACACTTAGTTCCACATACCAAAATAAGAACATTAGTATCATGTATCAGGATTCAATAGTGATTTCCTGTACAGCGATAATCATGATTCACCTATTATATTCAGTCAAGAGTTACGGTACCAAGTCTGGAAATAGTGTGATGTAATAGATCACGAGTTATGGTACCATTTGATAATCAGTATGTGTTCTGTAGTCAGTATCCATATGTTAGGTGCAACGTCAGTATTAGTAGTCAGTATCAGTAATAGTAGTCAGTATCAGTAATAGTAGTTAGTGTGAGTAACAGATCTTGTGTTAGGTAACCCATGTCAAATGTCAGTAGCAATATCAATATCTAATAAATGGTATAAAATAACACTACAGCTATGCACATACAAGTGGAACTAAGCAGTGCTGGGGATACATATAGCGAACAGTGCTTAATTACTAAAGCGCTAAGAGGAGCTATAGGAATGACTCGGCTTAAACTGTGAGTCTGGACTCCATCAGAGTTCTGCCTTTACGGGTCTAGTGAATAAAGCGCTGAGCGCTAGATATGTCAACTAGGCGAAACCAAGAGACCACAAACGGTCTAAGCGCTCCCCTTCAGGAAGTGGGCATAAGAGAAAGACCATAGGTCTAATAGGGCGAGAAGGTCAAGTAGGTAACTTCAAATATGTTAATACCACTCACAAGCAATAATAATATAATAATCATAAACACAAACACAACTTCATATTGTGCTCCTGAATGGGTACCCTCTGCCCTAGTTACCATGAAACCTGAAAGTAATGGGTGACTGCAAAGCGGTCTCTCGGACGATATTCCAGAATGAATAGAGCATCCGAGGCATAGAACCCCCTATCCGGCTACACGAAACCCTGATGGTAGTGTGCGTCGGTGCCGGCCTGTTGCCCTTGGATAACCGGGAGGGGGGTCTCCCGAGACAGCCAACTCCTAAAGGAAAGTTTGCCCCGATGGTCTTCTCCTACAGTTTGCACCACTGTTAGTGCCAAATTATAGATAATTCTAAAAAATACATTTTAATTCCGAGAAATATATATATATACATTCTAGAAAATACAGGAAATTCATAAAAATACACAGAAAATTCTTAAATACTCAAAAAAAGATATAAATACATAGAAAATTTCTAAATATATAGAAAAAATTCTAAAAATACACAGATAATTTTTAAATATACAAAAAAATACTAAAAAATTACAGAAAATTTCTAAAATGCAGGAAATTCATAAAATGCCCAGTTAATTTCTAAAAATTACAGGAAAATTTTAGAAATGCCCAGAATATGAAATATGCTTGCACCTGTTAAAATATATATATGTATACATGTGTATGTGCACGTATGCAATAAGAAAAGAGTACTCGCATATTTCGAAAAAATACCCGATACCGCATGCACGTGTGCACGTGTATGCACATGGATATCCAAGGGCTTGTTCAGGGACTGTAGAAGGAAGGAGAGGGTGTGGTGATGGTTTTTAGTGAGAAGAAATGCAAAGAAGAGAAAATCTAGAGAGAAAAATTAGGGTTCTAGTTTGGAGGAGAGAGAAAGATTTTAGGGATATGGTGAGTGTAGTGAGGTGGAGGAGAGAGAGAAGGTCATCCCTATCATTGGTGGCCTGGATAGGGAAGTGAGGAAGAGAGTGAAACGAAGAGAGACAGAAAGTATAAGTTAAAGAGAAAAAATCTATTTTGTGGGCATCTATATTTGAGAAAATATGGAAAAATTATGGACTATAGAGGGAATCCAGTGACAGTAGCCGCCATGATGCTTGTAAGGAGGAGGAGTGAGAAAATGTAGAGAGAAGTTAGAGATAGGAGAGAGAAAGTGCCCTTTTGGGACTTTTTAGAGAGGGAAAATGGTAGATAAATATGGACAGTGTAATAGGGCCTATATAGATATTATAATGTTAGAGAAATAGCCATGGAGTTATAGAAATTTTGTAGGATTTTAGAGTGAGGAACTGAGTGTTTCTAGAGAGAAAGGGGGTTTTAACCCACTTTTAAGGGGAGAACTATTGGCCCAAAGGCCTATCACCCTAGTTTTGATGATGATCAACTCATGAAGTTATGTTTACTAATGATCTTGTGTTTAATTAGTGACAGATTCATTATCAAGATCTTAGTAGGTGCATAGCTCAACAAAGGATAAAATGTCAAGATTTGGAGCTAGCACGGTGTGATCCAAGGAGCTTTTGGATCAAGCTTGGACCAAGTCAAGAAGATGAGAAGCCTTCAAGTGAAGACTTCAAGAAGATGAAGACTTGTGTCTAGGTATAAGATTTTTGTTTTGTTTTAGTTAAAAATGTAAAGGATTGATAGTTGGTGGATTGCTCAAGTATACCATGCACACACACTCTTGATTTAGTTTGTTTTAGAAAAGAATTTTAACCAAAAACCAAACATGTATTCAACTGAAGATTTCAAGTGTTTTTGGTGTTTCTCATATACTTATCTTTACCAAACCAAGTTTAGAGCTTAATGTCAAAAACATAGATATTTTATCTTGATTGTGTAGTGGATCATATCCATACACACTATGCCTTAAAATGAATTATAATATCTTGTTTTTGTATTTGAAGATGTTTTGGAAAAATAAAGTTTAGAAAACATTTTGGAAAATACAGTTTTTATCATGAGCCAAATATTTCCAAGTTACAAAAATAGTCCAATCTTTTATAACATGCCTTGATTTTGTGCAAGCATGTTTGTATTTTAAAGTA